>MU708776.1:19322-57849 GCA_026770625.1 Nicotiana glauca | reverse complement strand
TTTTTAATGGCATTTTCCTAATTAATTCCCTTTTTATCTTCATTCATCCAATTAACCAACACTGGTATTTCACACGAGTCACAAATATTGTAACCAAAAGTTATTTATTTTGATTTTGGAATTCTTTTACTTGGGGTAAAAATTACGTGCTCACAGTATGTTAAGTTTTCGAAGTGTGAGTTTTGGTTGAGTTCAATTGCCTTCTTGGGTCATGTTGTATCAGTAAGGGTATTCAGTTGGATCCGAAGAAGATAGAGGCAGTCAAGGACTGGCCTCAACCTACATCAGCTACAGAGATCCAGAGTTTCTTGGGTTTGGCGAGTTATTATCGTTGGTTTATTGAGGGGTTTTCTTCTATAGCAGCCTCGATGACCAGGTTGACCCAGAAAGGTGCCCAATTTAGGTGGTCGGACGAGTGTGAGGCGAGCTTTTAGAAGCTCAAGGAATTTTTTACTACGGCACCGGTGTTGGTTTTGCTCGCAGATTCAGGGCCATATATCGTATATTGTGATGCATCTCGTATTGGACTTGGTGCAGTGTTGATGCAAAATGGCAAGGTTATTGCATATGTTTCACGACAGTTGAAGATTCACGAGAAGAATTATCCAGTTCATGATTTGGAGCTAGCAGCCATTGTTCACGCGCTGAAGATTTGAAGGCATTATTTATATGGCATATCGTGTGAGGTGTTCACGGATCACAAGAGTCTGCACTACTTGTTCAAGGAGAAGGAGCTAAATTTGAGGCATAGAAGGTGGTTGGAGCTATTGAAAGACTATGATATCACCGTCTTGTATCATCTGGGGAAGGTCAATGTGGTGGCCAATGCTTTGAGTAGGAAGTCATCCAGTATGGGCAGTCTTGCATATATTCCAATCAGTGACAGATTGCTTTCATTGGATGTTCAGGCTTAAGCCAATAAGTTCGTGAGGTTGGATGTCTATATGCCCAGTCGTGTTCTAGCTTGCTCAGTCGCTCGGTCTTCATTATTTGAGCGTATCAAGGATCGATAGTATGATGACCCTCATTTGCTTTTTCTTAAGGACACAGTGCAGCACGGTGGTGCCAAGCAGGTTACAGTTGGTGATGATGGAGTTTTGAGGATGCAGGGTCGAGTGTGTGTGCCTAATATGGATGGACTTCGAGAGTTGATTCTAGAGGAGGCCCATAGTTCCCGACACTCTATTCATATGGGCACCACTAGGATGTATTAGGACTTGCGGTAGCATTATTGGTGGAGGAGGAAGAAGAAGGATATTGTTGCCTATGTAGCTCGGTGTTTAAATTGTCAGCAGGTAAACCACGAGCATCAGAGACCTGGTAGTTTGCTTCAAAAGATTGAGATTCCTGAGTGGAAGTGGGAGAGTATCACTATGAACTTTGTTGTTGGACTCCCGCAGACTCAGAGAAAGTTCGATGCGGTATGGTTACTGTTGATAGGCTGACCAAGTCAACGCATTTCATTCCTATGGCAGTCTCCTATTCTTCAGAGAGCTTAGCTGAGATCTATATCCGGGAGATTGTTCGTCTTCATGGTGTGCCCGTGTCAATTATTTCTAACCGAGGTACGCAGTTTACCTCGCATTTTTGGAGGGCAGCTCAGCGTGATTTAGGTACTTGGGTCGAGTTGAGTACAGCATTTCATCCTCAGACGGATGAACAGTCCGAGCGTACTATTCAGATTTTGGAGGATATGCTCCAAGCATGTGTTATTGACTTTGGAGGTTCATGGGATCAGTTCTTTCCATTAGTGGAGTTTGCCTACAACATCAGCTATCAATCGAGCATCCAGTGGCTCCTTATGAGGCATTATATGGTAGACGGTGTCGATCGCTAGTTGGGTGGTTTTAGCCAGAGGAGGCTCGATTGTTGGGTACGAATTTGGTACAGGATGCCTGGGACAAGGTCAAGATCATTCAGGATAGGCTTCATACAGCTCAGTCGAGGCAAAAGAGTTACGTTGACCGTAAGGTTCGAGATGTGGAATTCATGGTCGAAGAGCGAGTATTGCTTCGGGTGTCACCCATGAAGGGCATGATGAGATTTGGAAAGAAGGGCAAGCTAAGCCCTAGGTTCAATGGTCCTTTTGAGATTCTTGACCGAGTGGGAGAGGCGTCTTACAGACTTGCATTTTCGCTGACTTTATCAGTTGTGCATCTAGTGTTTCATGTGTCCATGTTTTGGAAGTATCACGACGATCCATCCCACGTGTTAGACTTCAGCACTTTCCAATTGGACAAGGACTTGACCTACGAGGAAGAGCCGGTAGCTATTCTAGACCGGCTGGTCAGTTGAGATTGAAGAACTTCCCTTCAGTTCATGTGTAGTGGATAGGTCAGCCTATTGAGGCAGCGACCTGGGAGTTTGAGTCCGATATGCGTAGCCGATGTCCCCACCTTTTTCCCGACTCAGGTACAATTCTATGTCCGTTCGAGGACGAACGGTTATTTTAGAGGTGGAGAATGTGGTGACCCAAAAAGGTCATCTCTAGGCCTTAAAATCCTTTTTTTGTTTCACCTCGATTTGTGTACGCAGTCCGGGCATATAACTGGAAAGCCCTTATGTAAAAATTTGAGAAAAATTCTAAGTTTTGCCTTTAAAATGGAATTAAGTTGAGTTCAGTCAACATTTTGGGTAAATGGATACAAACTCGTGTTCTGGAGGTCTCGTAGGGTCCGTAGTAAAATATGGGACTTGGGCATATGCCCGAAATCGAATTCCGAGGTCCCTAGACCGAGAAAAGAATTTTAAAAAGAAAATTATTTACTGAAAAATATAAAGACTTTTGGAAATGAAATGGTGCGTGTTCTTGATGGTATCGGGCCCGTATTTACTTTTTGGAGCTCGATACAGGTTTAAATTAATATTTAAGTCAAACCTATGAAATTTGGTAAGAATCGGAGTTGATTTTTTATAAACCGAACCCTAGGTTGAGGAAATGGAAAATTTGAACTGTCATATGAATTTCATGTATTTGAAGTTGAATTCGTAGTTTATAATGTTATTTTGATGATTTGATTGCACGAGCAAGCCCATATGATGTTTTTGGGCTTGCGTGCATGTTTGGTTTGGAGCCCTGAGGGCTCGGGTGAGTTTTGGATAGGTCACTGGGTGATTTGGACATAGGAACTCAGCTGATGCATCTGGTATTTTTGCACAAGCCTGTGATCTCGCAATTGTGAGATCAGGCTTCGTAATTTCAAAGTGAGCAGGCCTGGGAAATGCGACAATAGTGTCGCAAATGCGAACCAGGCCTAGGCAGTCCATCCTCGCAAATGCGACACTCTGGCCGCAAATGTGAAGGTCACAGTTATCGCAAATGCGACGTTTTTGTCGCAAATATGAAGGGAGCATAAAGTCTTAGGGTTTGCAATTGCGAATCCCTGGTCACAATTGTGATAACTGCACCTCTTAAGTGAGATTTCATACAGGATTCTTCATCATTTTTCACTTCTCTAAAACCTCAAACATCCTTAGGCGATTTTCAAAGGCTCAAACTTCTCCAAATCATAAGTAAGTTATTTCTAACACATCTTCTTCAATCTAATTCATCTTTTTGCATAAATTCACTTCAAAATCTAGGGGTTTTCATGGGAAATTGGGTGTTTTGGGTTAAAGTTAGGATTTTTGAATTTTAGGGATTCAGACCTCAAATTGATGTCCGATTTCAAACTAACTGCATATTTGAGCTCGTAGGTGAATAGGTGATCGGGTTTTGGTTCGAACTTCAGGTTTTGACCAAGCGGGCCCGGGGTCGGTTTTTGATGTTTTGGGGAAAACAATCAGAAATATATTTTCATGCACTAGAATTGATTCATTTTGCATTTATTGATGTTATTAAGTAAGTTTTACTAGTTACAAGCGGATTGGAAATGGAACCGAGGAAAAGCGATAATTGAGGCTCGATTTTATATGTGGTATTGAGGTAAGTGGTTGGTCTAACATTAGCTTGAGGAAATAGGAGTTGTGGTCTTAATTGCTACGTGTTAGTGTTGAGTACGACGTATAGGCATGGTGATGAGTATCTATACGTTGGTATCAAGCATTCCCGTGAGTCTTATACCATGATTGTTGTGACTCTTGTATTGTCCATCCTCAGGTTGATGATGATAAATGTTGAACATGATTCATGATAAACCCTTAGTAATTGACCATTGTTAAGTATTGGCTCAAGTTGGGAATTGTTTGTGAAGTAACTGTTGGAACGAAATTGGTTATAGCTGATTCCCTTGCGGGGATGTTATTGTCGATTCCCTTGCTGGGATGTTATTGTTTATATTTTTTATTCCATTGTCGGGACGTATTGTTTATAATGTTTGAGTAAGGAAGAGTGTAAAGCACGAAAGGTGATGTCGTGCTGATATTGTGAGTGTTAATGAACGAAGGGTGATGCCGTGCCATAATTATGAGAGTTAAAGCACGAAGGATGATACCGCACCAATATTGTGAGAGTTAATGCATGAAGGGTGATGTCGTGCCGTGATTATGAGATTTAAGGCATGAAGGTGATGTCGTGCCGATTATGTTGATTCCTATGGTGAGGACGAGAGTAAAAGCACTAAGGGTGATGCAGTGCACGTGTTATGGTTTTCCTTATTCCTGTTAATATCATTATGGCGTTCTTTATGCTTCTCTAATGAATTTCTATTAAGTATTTGATATTCCCCGCAGCATGCTTCTTTTCCCATCTTTATCTATTATTTTCTATTTTTATTATCCTTTAGTATATGATTTAACTGCACAGGTTTATATGGTTGTCGTATCCTAGACTCTTCACTACTTTGCCAAGGTTAGGCTTGACACATACCAGTACATGGGGTCGGTTGTACTGTTACTGCACTCTGTACTTTTTGTGTAGATTTCGGTGCTGGACCTCGTGAGTAGATCGTGTGTTGCTGCCTTCAGTCCATAGGAGACCTGAGGTAGATCTGCCGACGTTCGCAGACTCCAGAGTCCCCTTCCTTATGTTTTTGATATACTGGCTCTTTTCATTTCGAGAATAGTTGTACTTTTCATTCTAGACCAGTGCTTGTAGACATTCATAGATGTTCGTGAAACACCAGATTCTTGGGTAGACATATACTGGAGTGTTGATTTTGTTATAACACTTCCACGCTTCATATTTGCTTAGTTTTAGTTATTGTTATATCTGTTTGGGTTGATTGCTAATGTGTTAAAATCATAGTAGTTGGCTTGCCTAGCTTTTACGATTAGGTGCCATCATTACTCCCGATGGTGGGAAATCTGGGTCGTGACAGCACATTCTAGTGGCCTAGTTGGGCGCAGAGACCTAGTTAATATGGAGACTTAGGTGAGCTGCACTTCTCGAGATAACCCGCAGCCAGCACATACTCCTTCAGAGTATTGTATTGTATTTTCTATACTATCCAATTTGCATTCCAGACGGTTATTATATTACATTGTTTCCTAAAAATTGCTCATGTACTTGTGATGTCGGTTTCTCGGATGACTATAGGATTATTCAATATTTGAGTTTGTTAAAGACATCATTATTTATTCAGGGAACTTCATTTCTATTGTATAATGAATAAAATAAATAATTTCAACAAATACCAAAATGGGAATTTAATTAACTTATTAGTGTTGGCCTACCTGACATTGGTGTCCGGCGCCATCTGTCGTGCCCTCTTTTTCTCGTGAAATTGGGTTTCGACATTTCTGGGACAACTCCTTTTTTGAGGGTAGGGAATTGGAAGAGTCGCCACCAAACGGATTAAGATGCATTAGGTCACCTAGAGAAATTAACTCATATAACCAGTTTACATCACCAGAGATCGGGTAAGGACTCAAAATTACCTTAAGAGGAAGGTGTAAGGCACCCCTCGAGGTCCACACCAGTGGGTCCCGGCCGAACTTAAATTAAGGGAATTAGTCTAAAAGGGAAGAAAATAATTTGGACAACTACAATATTCAATTTATTTTAAATAGGAGTGTAAAAAGGGTGGTCGTAAGTTTTTTAGCCTATAGGATCACTCAATGCAATACTTTGTAACTCCCTCAAGACGAGGTGTTACTCGTAGCATTGCCCACGTGCTATCATCTCCTTACTACCCAATTACTATCATTAAGTTGTTACTTAAGCGTTCTAGTAATTTTCAACTCGTCTCGTGCAATACCTGTCCCTTACCTATGGCCCTGGAGGTATTACAACCTCTATTTGGGATGGTTCTAGACCAACCTACGTTAAAAATGTGAAATCTAGGCAACAAACAAAACAAATAGGAATTTCAAATAAAGAACAAGTATGGGCTCATATTGACCTCCACACATAGGCAACAAAAGCACATAATTGAATCAGCAAGCTTGATTAATTTAGAGTCCTATAGGCAGGATATCTATGTGCGAAAAATAGAGTGCATAGATAACTTTGTTAGGGCGAGCGTTAAGACCTATTTGTTTGCCTGCTAATTTTATTCAGTATGAATCTGGGCACCTCAGGCAGTAATGTGTCACAATTATAAGCCCAGAATAATCATTAAATCTTACATATACGTTGCCTAAGTGGTTGACAATAATGATTAAACTCAGAACAGGATCCTATAGCCATGATTTCTACAAATTTATTAATTACAGACCTATAGACATGGTTTCTAAGCGTAGTATTGATTTTAACTCGCAAAGATAGGTTTTTATTTCCTATAGGCATGCTTTCTAATTACTGAATTAACTTAAACCTTATAGGCATGATATCTATCGATGGGTTGATTTAAACCCTATTCTAGGTTTGAATAAATATAAATCCTATAGGCATGATATCTATTAGTTGTGTATGGGCAAAAATTCAACAGATCAGGGAGGATAGTCAACAAAATCCCATTGGCATGCTTGATGCACATTTTTTGAAACATGTATAGATCCTATGAGCAGGATTTCTAGTATACAGAATTAACGGAAGTCCTATAAGCATGATCTCTAGTATGCAAATGTAAAATACAAAATCAACATGATCATGAAAGTCCTATAGGCAGGATTTCTAGGCACAGTATAATGCTCACATAATTCAACCAGCATAATTAAATCCTATAGGTAGGATTTCTACCCAGTTTTAACAAAAGATATAAGAATCCCCCAGCTTTACTAAATATCCCCAAATTTGTTATTACATAGTTATTATAGACCAGAAAAGCCAAATGAATTACACAATAGTATCAGTTACACTATAGGGAGCCATCGTAGGCCCAAATAAACCTGGGAACCACGCCTTCCACATTGCAACTTTTAAGCATAGCAATGATTCACCCACAGCACATTAGAATCAGGCTTCCAGTGTGTCAAAGTTTCCAAGGGACTTAAGGACCCCGGGCAATGCTCAAACTAGAACCACACATTCATAAAGAGTTCATGAAGAGATTTGAAAACCAGCCCCCAGTGTGTTAGAGTCCAGAGGAGTCTCAAGAACCCTAGGCAGTCCTTACATGGGGTGGTTGAGAACCTAAGGGACTAAGGGTATGTAAAAGAGTGAGGGCCATCTTTTTAAAAAGATAGTTGGATTTCAGAAAAACAGGATTAAGAACATAGAGTTGTAGACAGAACTACACCAAGGAAACATAAAGAATTCAAGCTTAAACACATAGTTCAAATAAGTTGAAGTTTAGTTAAATAATCATACTAGTAATTAAGGCACTCATGGTTTAATCACAGAAACAATCAGGTAGAAATATTTGAATTTAAACAAGCATGACATAGGAGTTAAGCAACAAGCTAACTGGTTACATACTTGTAATGTGCGAAGTTCAAAACAGGTGCAAAATTAACAACAATGCATGAAACAAGTTGAACCGTAGGCTAAACTATGAAATGGATTAATATTATTCAGAACACATTAGTCCTAAGTTAATAGTGCTGCTAGATGAGATCACATAATCACATGAAGGATAGAGTCATGCTAGGAATTGAAACAGACAAGTCAAACAAAGCATAGAGAATGGAATTGCGAAGGTTAGGTCATACCAATTGAGTGAGAAAGCAAGTAAGTATACCATAGCAATGAGGTTCAAGAATAATTTTGGCCTTGGCTTTCAGCCGGCCAAAATCAAGACACACTTAGCACAAAAATCAAAACAAGAGAGAGCAAGAGAGCTTAAGTTTTAATAGTAAACATAGGAGAGTTCGAGTTTTGCTCTTAAGGGGGAAAGGGAGAGGGGTTTAAATAGTACTCAAATAGGTAGATAAACAAGGCAATGAATCAATCTTACAAAAATAAGGAATGGCGATAACTCTAAAATCAATCAAAGTTAGAGTTTAATCAATTAGCAGCATATAATCAGGCCAGTACTACTTAAATTAGGGAAAGCGTTATACAGAATCAATCAGTAGTCAAGTACCACATGAAATAATGTAAGGAAATAATGAGAACGGGAAGATCGAACATAATAAGGAAATATCAGTATCGTACAAGAAAGGAAAAGTTGGAATCTTAGCAAAGATTTCCAAACCATAATTTGGGGTAAGTAAAAATTGATCAACAATTAACAACAGAGTTAAGGACAAATAGACAGAAACATTAAGAGAGATAACTAGATAATCGAAACCCTAGAAAAATAGGAAGAAATTCAAAGACCTATAGACGAAAAAAATTAGGGTAAGTGAAATCATTCAGAAGTAATAAAGGAACTATAATAGATACATAGAGATGAAACAACAGATTTGGTTCATTTTTTCGAAAATTAAAAACCTAATTTTAGGGTAAATGAAATAGGTCCGAAATTGTTAAGAAATTATAAACACAGAGATAGATATTCTAGAACATTACAGGAAAAATACAAAAGTATAAAAATTATTTTAGATCTGGAATGAACTAAACCCTAATTAGGGTAAGTAAAAATAAGCGTAAATAACCAAAGGAAAGTTATAATAAAGATGCACATAATAGATATATGGAATTATTAAAGGAATCTAAATAGAGGAACTATAAATAATTTTGAAAATATTTGAACCCTAGCTTTAGGGTAAATGAAAAAATATAACCAAATCTCAGAGATTCACACCGAAAGGCAAATAATGAACATAGATGAAAAAAGAATGAAGGTTCGAACCAGATCTGGTCCGGAATAAGAAAATTTGGCTTGCCATGTTAGGCAAGCAATTATGTTATGCCATAAACGAGTAACCAATAACGAAAAAGGATCAATAAGGTAAGAAAATCCTTGATTGATTCAATATCTAGCTGGAATATAAAGGGGTTAAGGGTGACGACGCTAGGGTTTTGAGAGGAGAAGATGAGAGGGAGTGTATAAACACAGCGGGAGGGTGAAATTATTAGGGTTTAGATGGGTTAGGTTGATTTAAAAGGGTTGGGGTGATGTGGACCCTTGATTTCGGAGATCAACGCTCCTAATTCAAAGGCTTTGGGTCGGGTTATAATAAATGGGTTTGGGTACTATGTTGACGGGTATGGGGTATTGGGCTGGTTAGTGTATTGCCTGGGGTAATTGGGTTAGGCTAGGTCCGAATTTAATTAGAAAAAGGCTAGATTTTAAATATCCAATTAAATTAATAAGATAATTTATAAAAATAATTAGTAAATAATAAAAAATGTCATTTGTACATGAAAATAATTTAAAATGATTACTGAACATTATAAAAATATAAAAAGTTATTTTTCGTATAGATAATATAATTATACATATATATGGGCTATTATTGCAAAATGTGCAATTCTAGCCTTAAAAATGCAAATGCAATTATAAAAACAGAAATTAAAATATTTAAACAATATATGGGCATAAATGATGAATTAAATCATCATAAAAATAATATGAGGGTAATTATTGGATATTTGTATAATAAAAATGTTAAAATAAATTGATTTAAAGACTTTAAAATTATTGGAAAATTATAAAAACACTTATGCATGTTTGTAACTCTAACAATAATTCATGTGCACTATTTTGAAAATATATATGCATGTTAAAAAAATATGAGGAAAAAATTGGGTATCAACAGCTGCCCTTCTTTACCCGGGAAGGATGAAAGAGTTGTCGGATAAAGAAATGGTGGCTGATTTTGAACGAATGGGGTATTTTTGAACAAAATATAGGCTGAAACCTGGTCTCTGAGCTGCCTACATATCCCTAGTTTTGCAGGAATCAGGCCGTGTGTAGTTCTGGACCCAACAGTGAGTGAAACCGATATAATTGTTATAGGAACGGTCATATGTTTTAGAAAGGGTTCTTTTGGGAAGGATTGTATCGGATGGGTTTATGTGGAGTTGGAAATGTGAATCTGAAACATAACGGATGTATCACAGGGCAGGTATCTGAACGTTCGTAGAGTAAAGGCGAGTAATTAATGCGAATTGGTTACATTTGAAATAATGGCAGGGTGTAAATGGTATGAGCGGAAACAGAAGCAAAGGTTGCTCCCGTTTGAAAAATAGTTACTTCCTGGATCACCTTAAAAACTCAAAAAACATGACGCATACAAGTGTATAGATTATTGCAAGAATTTAAATATGATGCAAATTCCCTTTAGACCATGAAGGTTATCTTTGGACAGTAAGGATGACGTCCATAGACCATGACGTCCTAGGCCATAAATCATAAGATAAGGGATTCAGCGGCCACGAAATTATATTCTCAGGCCATAAGAATGGTGCCTCTGAATGATGACACCTTTGAATAATGATATGCAGTAATGAGAGATCCTCAGGATATGACATGGTGTCTTCGGGTTGTGAGGATGATGCCTTCGGACTATGTCGCCTTTGGACAAGTGGCTATACATCAGCCCATGAAGTTCAGAGACATGATGTCAAAGGTGATAACAAGATAAAGCTTAGTCTGGTTTGGGGGCAGAGCTTAGCCCCGAGAGAAGAGGATAATGCAAGGTTTAGAAATGGGCAACATTTGTGCAAAGGGAGACAATGCTTAGTCTCATTAGAAGTCAGTGCTTAGCCTTACGCAAATGGGGAGGCAGGGCTTAGACTCATGCAAGTATCGAGATAGAGCTTAGTCTCAAGCAAAGGGAAGGCAATGCTTATCCTTACGTAGGTATGGACACAGGGCTTAGCCTCATGCAAAGATTGAGACAGGGCTTAGTCTCATGCAAAGAAAAGGCAATGCTTATACTTATATAGGTAGGGAGGCAGGTCTTAGCCTCATGTAATGATCGAGACAGATCTTAGTCTCATGCAAAGAGAAGGCAAATCTTAGCCTTATGCAAATATGGAGGCAGGGCTTAGCCTTATGAAAAGATTGAGGTAGGGCTTAGCCTTATGAAAAGATTGAGGCAGGGCTTAGTCTTATGCAAAAAGAAGGCAATGCTTAGCCTTATGCAAATATGGAGGCAGGTCTTAGCCTCATGCATTGATTGAGACAGAGCTTAGTATCATACAAAGAGAAAAGGCAATGCTTAGCCTTATACAAATATGGAGGCAGGGCTTAGCCTCATGCAAGGATCGAGATCGAGCTTACTCTCATGCAAAGAGAGAAGGAAATGCTTAGCCTTATGCAAATATGGAGGCAGAGCTTAGCCTCACGCTAGGATCGAGACAGAGTATAGTCTCATGCAAATGGAACAAATAGTGAGTAGGAGTAGAATATTTCTAAGCTGGAGATATATTTGCGTTTAGCGGCCTGGTTGTTATGGAGGTAATGATTTTAAGGCGCACATACTTGTGGTTATCCAAAGAAAGACCGTGACTTTTGCGGGGGAGGTTGCTTCATGCTATTGTTTGCTTGTTTTGCTTTGCTTCGCTACAGATATCCTATTCGAGTTACCCTGGGTAATATCTGGCTACCATAGAAATAAAGTTTTCGAAAAATATGCACTTATTTGATGAAATAGAGTTATTTTGGAAAACATAGTGGTATATAATATCAAGTAAATTGGATGAACTATGACTGTAACGCTTTTAGAGACATTACGGCTTTCTTTGCATTAGAAGTTTGAGGGTCCTCCTCAAAATTCTTCCCCAGTTTAGCAAGTGATCTTTTGGCCGTTCTATGTGTGACAAAGTTTGTTGGACCTGCTCCGGAATTTTGAGAATCCTTCTCAAAAATTTTCCCCAGTTACTTAACCGATTTTTTGACTGTCTTGCACATGGTGACGTCAGCTGGACTTGCTCCGGAAGTTTGAGGGTCCTCCTCAAAATTCTACTACAATTTCTAGTTCTGGGGAAATGAAGATTTTATTAAGATGTGACTGAACCCACAAGCCACAAGGCTGCCTACGTATCCCCTCTTAAACAGGAATCAGGTCAAGTGTAGTTCAGTTACATCATATGAAGAAACATAAATGGTTTACACATAGAATCTTTTGATTGCATCTAAATTGATAGGTTTTGGCCAAATTTCTCTGTCCATCTCTACAAGTATGAGTGCTCCCCCTGTCAGTCCTATGAACCGTGTAAGGACCTTGCCAGTTAGGTGAAAACCCTTTGGATTTATCTTAATGTGGGAAGATTCACTACAGCACCAGCTGCCCCGATGTGAATTGTCTTAGTCTGACCCTTTTGTTGAAAGCTCTGGACATTCTGTTTTGATAAAGCTGACCATGACATACTACGTTCATTCTTTTCCCATATATAAGGGCTAGTTGCTCATAGAAACTCCTTATCCATTCTGTGTCATTGTGTTCGGCTTCTTATATGATCCTTAAAGAAGGAATTTCCACCTCAGCGAGAATAATAGCTTCGGTACCGTAAACCAGCAAATATGGAATTGCCCCGGTTGATGTGCGGACTGTGGTACGGTATCCGAATAAGGTGAATAGTAACTTCTGGTGCCATTGCATGTGATTTTCTACCATCTTCCTTAGAATCTTCTTGATGATCTTGTTGGCAGCTTCCACAGCTCCGTTCATTTGAGGCCTGTATATTGTAGAATTTTTTTGCTTGATTTTAAAAGTTTCACACATGGATTTCACCAGATCCTTGACAAAATCTGCGACGACTTTGTTGGTTACAACTTTTTAGGATGCAGCCTCTATCCATTTTGTTAAGTAATCGATGGCCACTAAAATGAACCTGTGCCCGTTTGAAGTAGTGGTCTCAATCGGACCGATGACATCCATTCCCCAAGAGGCAAAAGGCTAAGGTGCACTTGTTGCATTGAGCTCAATTGGTGTTACCCTTGTCATGTCTGCATGTATCTGGTATTGGTCGCATTTCTGGACATATGCAATATGTTTCCATAGTCATCCAAAAATATAAAGTTCTGAGTATCTTCTTGGCTAGAACAAAACCATTCATATGTGGTCCGCAGGTTCCGTCATGTACTTCCTCGAGCAATGTGGAAGCCTCTTTTGCATCAACACATCTTAATAATCTAGATCAGGAGTTCTTCTATATAGGGTTCCTCCACTTTGGAAGAAGTGATTGGACAACCTCCAAAGTGTGCGTTTCTGAGTATAGTTTGCATGTTTCGGGTATTCTATTTTTTCCAAGTACTCTTTGACGTCGTGGAACCAGGGTTTTCCATCCATTTCTTCTTCAACATGGGCATAATATGTCGGCTGATTATGGATCTTCACCGAAATGGGATCGATAAAATTATTGTCTGGATGTTGTATCATTTAAGATAAAGTAGCCAGTGCGTCTGCGAACTCGTTCTGGATTCTTGGAATATGTCTGAATTCTATCTTCATGAACCTCTTCATCAGTGCTTTCACATGATACAGGTATGGTTGTATCTCGGTGTTTTTTGTAGCCCATTCTTCTTGGACCTGATGTACTAGGAGATCTGAATCACCCATTACCAGCAACTCTTGTATATCCATGTCGATGGCCAAATTGAGTCTCATAATACAAGCCTCATATTATTCCATATTGTTAGTGCATGGAAACTTAAGCTTTGTAGATACCAAATAGTGTTGACCTGTCTCTAACACCAAGACCGCTCCAATAGCCACTCCTTTGAAGTTTGCAGCTCCGTCGAAAAACATTCTCCAACATCGTAGGCTTCAACAATGTCCTCTCCTATGAATGACACTTCTTTATTAGGAAAATACGTCTTTAGTGGTTCGTATACTCTTCCTACAGGGTTTTCAATAAAATAGTCTGCCAAAGCTTGTCCTTTGACTGCCTTCTGAGTTATATTGATGATATCGAACTCACTCAGCATTATTTTTCCATTTGGCTAACTTCTCAGTGGGCATAGGCTTCTGAAATATGTACTTCAAGGGATCCATCCTTGATATGAGGTATGTAGTGTAGGCATAGAAATAATGCCTCAAATTTGGAGTTGTCCATGTCAAAGCGCAGAAAGTGCATTCTAGCAGAGAGTACCTTGCTTCATAAGGTGTGAACTTCTTACTCAAGTAATATATGGCTTTCTCCTTTCTTCCTTTCTTGTGATGTTGTCCCAAAACACAGCTGAAAGCCCCATCTAGTACGGACGGATAGATTAGCAAAGGTTTCTCGGGTTCTGGCAGGACTAGGACTGGTGGCGTGGACAGGTATTCCTTGATTTTATCAAAAGCCCTTTGACAATCTTCATTCCAACTGGTTTCATTGTCCTTCCTCAACATTTTGAAGATGGGTTCACATATTACTGTGGACTGTGCTATGAAATGGTCGGTGCAATTGAGGCATCCTAGGAAGCTCATCATGTCCTTCTTGCTCTTTGGTAGTGGTAACTCTTGGATAGCTTTAAATTTTGACGGGTCCAGCTCGATTCCTTGGCGTCTAATGATGAATCCCAACAATTTTCCAGTAGGAACCCTGAATGCACATTTTGCGGTGTTCAGTTTTAAATTGTACCTCCGTAGCCTATCAAAGAACTTCCTCAAGTCTACTATGTGATCTGCGGCTTTCCTGGATTTGATGATGATGTCGTCAATATATACCTCTATTTCCTTGTGTATCATATCACGGAAGATGGTTGTCATGGCTCTCATATAGGTGGCCCCAGCATTCTTTAGACCGAACGACATCATATTATAGCAGTATACCCCCATGGTATAATGAAAGTTGTTTTCTCCACATCTTCTCCATCCATCCAAACCTAATAATAACCCAGGAAGTAATCTATAAAGGATTGGAGTTCATGCTTGGCGTTGTTGTCGATCAAAATGTGTATATTTGGCAGTGGGAAATCACCCTTGGGACTTGCTCTGTTTAAATCCCGATAGTCAACACACACCCTAACTTTCCCATCTTTCTTTGGAACCGGTACAATGTTAGCTAACCAGGTTGGGTACTCAACTACCCTATGGACTTTAGCTTTGATTTGCTTAGTAGCTTCTTCCTTGATTTTTATGCTCTTGTCTAGTTTGAATTTTCTGAGTTTCTGCTTTACCGGCGGACACATCGAATTGGTAGGTAAGTTATGAGCCATTATGGATGTGCTCAGGACATTCATGTCATCATATGAGCATGCGAAAATATCCTTATATTCTTTTAGAAAACAAGTGTATTCTTCCTTTTCTGATGGTGATAGGTGAATGCTTATCCGAGTTTATTTGATGGTTTCGGAATCTCCCAAATTGATGGCCTAGGTTTCATCTAGGTTGGACTTAGGTTTGTTCTGACAATTCTTGACCTCTCTAATAACTTCCTCAGGTATTTCATCCTCTCTTCCGAGTCACTATCCCTATGTCATTTTGTCTCATTACATGTCACAGTCATCGGTTCATCAAGGTAAGAAATAGTAATGTTGTAGAAGAAATATATTAAAGATAACGATAATAAAACATCAAATTATTTGATAAATGCTGAAATGTTAAACGAAATATCGTCTGAATAACTTCAAAACAATGTTTTCCACAACAAAATACTGAAAGGGAGACATCTTAAAACTAAATGCTCAAAAAAAGACTTGTTTTTTTTCAAATAACATTAGTAGCCATGCTACCTCGGGACTGGTCTGGCCCTTGATGGCGTGGCGGTCCAGTTGCTGAGAGATGCTCTCCTCTCCACAGTATGAATGGTAAGATCTTCTTCCTCTTAATCTGGCCAGTATGCACGAACCAACCTTAGGGAATGGGAATAATTAAAATAAAGAAAAAATACAAAAGGTAAACAAGTTAGTAAGTATTTAAACACGTGTTGTGGGAATGTAAATTTGGAGAGATTTAATGCCAATAAATGCCTCATTTCATTAATGTAACAAATAAGACGAACCTAAAAATGATAATAAATAAATAAGTTACTAATGGCATCTGCCTTATTACATTCGAATTCCAAAATGACTCTAGAAAAGCATATAACCCTAATCTACTTGGTCCTAGAGGGACCTTCTCCAGGCATGGCCTTCTTAGACCCATCAAACAGATTTCCCAGGTCGCGCAGAACCTGGTGACTTCGTGCCTCATTTTCTGCAAAAATAAATAGAGTTAGACCTTTGCCCCCTCCGGATTCGACTACTTACACATTAAATATTAGCATGTCGGCATTTATCTCTCCAAATAATGCACATATCATGGTTGCGTCCATTGGGATTATGGAAATCCTGGTGGACTTTGGACAAGGCTTTCTTAGAGGGTTATTATGCGGACAACATATTAACCCGGGCTAGGTTGGTCATGCATGTACAGTTATTATCAGAAACATGCATGTACAGTTATTATCAGAGTAAGGTTTCTATAAAATTCTAGACTGGTACACTGAAGCGGACCACTTGAGAGGGAAAGGCACGGAACCGTCGACTGCACCGCTGATCGACTAGTTTTACCGCAAATAAGCATTTCCAAATTTAATGGGTAATTTTAGGAAAAGCATGGACACTCATCAAGCATCGTTATGGCATTAGTACGCATGAGTGGATTATGATGTTGAGCATGGAATTATGCAAAAAAAAATAACATGTTGCCAAGTATTTTCACGATGAATAATGATAAAATGCGGTATTTAATAATTGTAAAGACATTTAAGAAAGAAACAAGGAGACAAGTTAGTTTCCATAGTAAGAGTGATAAAACAGGGAGGAGAAATCATAAATAAATGAAGATAGGCAAATAAATTCACATAGAGTGGAAGAGGTGTGCAACTATTAACGGAATAATAAAGACATGCTTAAAGACTAATTCACAAACAAGTTCGTTATGATAAGAGCCTATCGATATCCCCAGCAGAGTCGCCATGCTATCACGCCCCCTTTTTCTTGCGAAACCAGGTATCGACATTTCTAGGACAACTCCTTTTTTGATGGTAGGGAATTAGAAGAGTCGCCACCTAACGGATTAAGGTGTGTTAGGGCACCTAGAGCAATTGACTCATATAACCAGTTTACATCACCAGATATCGGGTAAGGGCTCGAAATTACCTTAAGAAGAAGGTCTTAGGCATACCTCGAGGTCCACAATGGTGGGTCCCGACAAACTTAAATTAAGCGAATTAGTCAAAAAGGGAAGAAATCAATTTGGACAAATACAATATTTAATTTATTTTAAATGGGGGTGTAAAGGGGGTGGTTCTAAGTTTTCTTATCCTATAAGATCATTCCATGCATTACTTTGTAACTCCCCTAAGTCAAGGTGTTATGCATAGCATTAGCGCACGGGCTATCATCTCCTTACTACCCAATTACTATCTTTAAGTTGTTACTTAAGCGTTCTAGTAATTTCTAACTCGTCTCTTATGCGTGCACTACCGTCCCTTACCTATGGCCCTAGAGGTATTAGGACCTCTTTTTGGGATGGTTCTAGACCAACCTATGTTAAAAATGTAAAATCTAGGCGACAAACAAAACAAATAGGACTTTAAAATAAAGAACAAGTATGGGCTCACATTGACCTTCACACATAGGCAACAAAAGCACGCAATTGAATCAGAAAACTTGATTAATTTGGAGTCCTATAGGAAGGATATCTATGTGAGAAAAACAGAATGCAGAGATAGCTTTGTTAGGGCGAGCGTTAAGACCTATTTGTTTGCCTACTGATTTTACTCAGTATGAATCTGGGCACCTCAGGCAGTAATGTGTCACAATTATAATCCCTGAATCATTATTAAATATTACAGATATGTTGCCTAAGTGATTGACAATAACGATACTCAGAACAGGATCCTATAGGCATGATTTCTACGAGTTTATTAATTATAGACCTATAGACATGGTTTCTAAGCGTAGTACTGATTTTAACTTGCAAAGATAGGTTTTTATTTCCTAAAGGCATGCTTTGTAATGTCTGAATTGACTTAAACATTATAGGCATGATATCTATTGATGGGTTAATTTAATCCCTATAGGCATGATTTCTAGGTTTTAATGAATATAAATCCTGTAGGCATGATATTTATTAGTTGTGTACAGGCAAAAATTCAACAGTTCAGGGAGGACAGTCAACAAAATCCCATTGGCATGCTTGCTAATGCACATTTGTTGAAACACGTATAGATCCTATGAACAGGATTTCTATTGTACGGAATTGATCGGAAGTCCTATAAGCAGGATCTCTAGTATGCAAATGTAAAATACAAAATCAACATGACTATGAAAGTCATATTGGCAGGATTTCTAGGCACAGTATAATGCTCACATAATTCAACCAGCATAATTAAATCGTATAGGCATGTCACCACCCCGATTCGTGCTCCATGAACCATTGTGACGGCACCTAGTCTCTATGACTAGGTAAACCTAAAATTCATAAAATAAACCAAATTGTGGAAGAAAAAAGTTAAACAGAGATAGAGTAGTAAAACAACATTTAAAAATACCGCTCAGCATACACAATATTAACTCTAAAAAAAACCAATACATATTCCCAAACCCCGGAAACCCATGAATCACAAGCTGAGAATATTACATAGTGTTCTAACTCCAGAATGTCTAAACAAAATGAATACAGAAGGGCTGTAACTATAAGAGAGAATAGAGAGAGACTCTTCGGTCTGCGGAAGCGGCTGATATACCTCGAAGTCTCCGAAAGATCGCCTCGCCTCAAGGATTTAAGTCTGAGTAGAGGTACCTAGATCTGCACATGAAAAACATGCGCAGGAAGGGCATGAGTACACCACAGCGGTACTCAATAAGTGCCAAGCCTAAACTCGGTCGGGTAGTGATGAGGAAGGTTAGGGCCCTACTGAGGTTAAATAATAATATAAAGTTCGACAATGTAGATAAGAGCAGTATAAATAAGTGCAGCAGTAAAAGCATCATAGGATATAAAGATAATTACAACTGACACAGAGGCAAAACAATCACAAGGATGATAACCATGGGATCTCTCAGTATCCTCAATATATAAGCTGGGGATCTCTTGGTATCCTCAATGTATACGCGGGATCTCTTGGTATCCTTAATATATGCCAGGGATCTCTTGGTATCCCGAGGATCTCTTAGTATCCTCAATATATGTGCCGGGATCTCTCGGTATCCCGCACCTCAGCACGATCATAAATACGTACAGGGGATTCCCGGGATGCCTTTCCGTAGCCCCATAATAAAACGCACAACAATAGCAAAAATGAATACTCAATTAAGCTCAACATCATACCAAGGCAAAATAGATAATTTTAACCTAGCATGATTCACGTAATACAAATAAGGCAGTTAAAACAAATAGAGCAATTTAGTCAATTAAACATGTTTGTCTAGACTAACAGCAGGATTAATTTCCAAATAGTGTAAGCAAGACAAGGAAGAACACAATTTAAGGCTACTTTTAATGAAAAATTTGATTTCCAACAAGTAGCACAAGTACGCACTCGTCACCTCACGTACAAGGCATTTCAATTATCACAATATCAATCCTAAGGGGAAAGTCCCCCACACAAGGTTAGACAAGCCACTTACCTCGAACCAGCTCAATAATCAACCCAAAACCACGCTATTGCCACGAGTACTCGACTCCAAATGGCCCAAATCTATTTAATTCAATTTCATAATGTAAATAACACTTCAAGTAAATGATTCTACAAAGAAATTCAAAGCTAATACGTGAAATTAGGTAAAATTATCAAAACGCCCCTCAGTCCCACATCTCGAAATCAGGAAAAATTTACATTTTCGGAATTCTCATACTCTCACGAGCCTATAGACAACAAAAACACTGAAATCGGCGTTCATTTGGCCACTCAAATACCCCTTTTATAGTCTCTTAATCTCAAGCCCTAATTACCCATTTTTCCCAAATTTTTCACCACTAATTAGGTCTTTGATCACATATAAGCGAGTTATGAAGTCAAAAATGTTACCTCCAAGTGATTCCCCTTGAATCCCTCTTCAATCCTCTTCAAAAAAAGCTTCAAAATCGCCCAAAAATGGAGGAACTTAGGTTCAAAATCGTGAAATAGGCCTTTTAAGTCATTCTGCCCAGGCATTTAAATCCTTCTTCGTGAACGCGGTCAAAGCCTTCGCGAATCACAAATTGAGGTTGACCACTTTTCCTTCTTCGCGAATGCGTCCCCCTCTTCACGAATGCGAAGGCTCAGCTTCCCAGCCCATCATGAACGCGGGACCTCCCTCGCAAATGTGAAGGACAAA
The DNA here is from genome assembly GCA_026770625.1 of Nicotiana glauca. Classification (NCBI taxonomy): domain Eukaryota; kingdom Viridiplantae; phylum Streptophyta; class Magnoliopsida; order Solanales; family Solanaceae; genus Nicotiana; species Nicotiana glauca. The sequence continues at coordinate 37,459 of MU708776.1, read as the reverse complement.
CCTTCAGCTCCACATCTATACCATTCGCGAACACGAAGCATTAACCTCCCCCAGCCCCAGCTCCTCTTCGCGAACACGAGACCCCGGTCGCAAACGCGAAGAAGGAAACTAGAACTGGGCTGATACAATTTTTCTGCAATTTCTCTAAGTTCCAAAATGTCCCGTTGAGCATCTAAAACACACCAGAGGCCCTCGGGACCTCAACAAAAGTAACCAACATATCCCATAACCTCATTCAAACTTGTTCCAACCTTCGAAACGCTCAAAACAACATCAAAACACCAAATTCGCATCGGATTCAAGACACCAAAAACCCAATCAAAACACATCCGAATGACCTGAAATTTTGCATACACTTCACATTTTATACTACGGAGCTACTCCAACTTCCGAAATTCCATTCCGACCCTCAGATCAAAATTTCACTATCGAACTGTAAATTTCAGAAATCCATCTTTCGGCATTTCAAGCATAAATAGCTACGGACCTCCAAAACACAATCCGATCATGCCCCTAAGCCCAAAATCACTCAACTGAGCTAACAGAACCATCGGAATCCCATTCTGAGGCCGTCTTCACACTGTTTCGACTACAATCAAATTTTCAAACTTTAAGCTCTCATTTAGGGACTAAGTGTCCCAAAACTCTCTGAAACTCAAAACCGAACATCCCGGCAATTCAAAATAGCAGAAATAAATATGGGAAAAGCAGTTAATAGGGGATCGGGGTGTAAATTCTAAAAATGACCGATCGGGTCGTCACATCCTCCCACATTTAAATATTTGTTCGTCCTCAAACATGCATAGAGACATATCTGAAATAGTGAAAAGATGAGGGTACCGACTGCGCATATCTTGCTCGGTCTCCCAGGTCGCCTCCTTGACCGGCTGACCCCGCCACTGAACCTTTACTGATGCGATGTTCTTTGACCTCATCTTTATAACCTGCCTGTCCAATATTGCCACTGGTTCCTCAACATAAGATAGATCCTTGTCCAACTTGACAGAGCTAAAATCCAACACGTGCGATAGTTCACCGTGATAACACCGGCGCATCTAGACATGAAATACCGAATGAACCCCTTCCAATCTGGGAGGTAAGGCAAGCTCATAAGAAACCTCCCCAAAACGTCTTAAAATCTCAAAAAGTCTAATAAACCTCAAACTCAGCTTCCCTTTCTTCCCAAATTTCATAACGCTCTTAATAGGCGAAACCCGAAGTAGAACCCGCTCTCCGACCATGTAGGAAACATCACAAACCTTCCAGTCCGCGTAGCTCTTCTGTTTGGACCGGGTTGTACTGAGCCTATCCTGAATCACTTTAACCTTCTCCAAGGCATCCTGAACCACGTCTGTGCCCAGTAATCTAGCCTCACCCAGCTCGAGCCAACCCACTGGAGATCTACGCTGCCTAACATATAAAGCCTCGTACGGTGCCATCTGAATGCTGGACTGATAGCTGTTGTTATAGGCAAACTCCGCCAATGACAAGAACTGTTCCCAAGAACCTCGAAACTCAATCACACACGCATGGAGCATATCCTCAAGAATCTGAATAGTGCACTCGAACTGTCCGTCTGTCTGAGGGTAAAATGTTGTGCTCAACCCCACCCGAGTACCCAACTCATGCTGTACGGCTCTACAGAATCGCAATGTGAACTGAGTACCTCTGTCTGAAATGATAGAAACTGGAATACCATATAGATGGACAATCTCCCGAATATCTCCACCAACCGCTCTGAAAAATATATGGTACACACAGGGATGTAATACGCAGACTTGGTCAGCCAATCCACAATAACCCAAATGTCATCGAACTTCCTCAAAGTCCGTGGTAGCCTAGATACGAAGTCCATGGTGATCTGCTCCCACTTTTATTCTAGAATCTCTATCTGTTGAAGCAATCCACCCGGTCTCTGGTGCTCATACTTCACCTACTGATAATTAAGGTACCGAGCTACAAACCTAAATATATCTTTCTTCATCTGCCTCTACTAGTAGTGTGGCCTCAAATCCTTATACATCATTGCGGCACCCGGAATAATGGAATATCGCGAACTATGGGCCTCCTCTAGAATCAACTCTCAAAGCCCATCAACATTGGGTACACAAACTCGACCCTACATCCTCAATACTCTGTCATCACCTAAAGTCACATATCGAGCATCGCCACACAACACTTTATCCTTGAGGACAAGAAAATGTCATCAAATTGACATTTCTGGATACGATCGAACAAGGAAGACTGAGAGACCACTCAAGCTAGAACCCGACTGGGCTCCAAAAGATCCAATATCATAAACTGGCTGGCTAAGGCCTGAATATCCATTGCCATAGGCCTCTCTGCTACTGGTAAATAAGCCAAACTCCCCAAACTCACTGCCTGGCAGCTCAAAGCATCGGCCACCATATTGGCCTTGCCCGAGTGATACAAGATGGTGATATCATAATCCTTCAGTAGCTCTAGCCATCTCCTCTAACGCAAGTTAAGGTCCTTCTGCTTGAACAGATGCTGCAAACTCCGGTGATCAGCAAAAATCTCACAAGGCACACCATACAAATAATTATGTAGATCTTCAAGGCGTGAACAATAGCATCTAACTCAAGATCATGGACATGATAATTCTTCTCATGTATCTTCAACTGTCTGGATGTGTAAGTAATCACCCTACCATCATACATCAATACCGCTCCAAGGCCAACTCTCGAGGCATCACAATAGATATTATAAGACCTTGAACAGGTAGGCAATATCAAAATTAGGGCTGTGGTCAAAGCTGTCTTGAGCTTCTAAAAGATCTCTTCGCACTCTTCCATCCACTGGAACGGAGCACCCTTGTGGGTCAGTCTGGTCATAGGTGCTGCAATTGATGAAAACCACTGAACAAATCGATGGTAATAACCCGCCAAACTAAGAAAACTACGGATCTCTGTAGCTGAAGATAGTCTGGGCCAACTCTGCACGGCCTCCACTTTCTTTTGATCGACCTGAATACCCTATCTCAAGACCGCGTGACCCAAGAACGCCACAGAATCCAATCAAAACTCACATTTTAAGAACTTAGCATACAGCTTCTTTTCTCTCAAGGTCTAAAGCATTGTCCTCAGGTGATGCTTATGATCTTCCCAACTCCGAGAATATACAAGAATGTCATCAATAAAAACAATCATGAATGAGTCAAGATATGGTCGGAAGACATTGTGCATCAGATGTATGAAGGTTGTTGGGGCATTAGTCGGCCCAAATGACATAACAAGGAACTTGTAATGACCATACCGAGTCTGGAAGGCAGTTTCGGGATATCTGGCTCCCTAATCTTCAACAGATGATAGCCTGAATGCAAATCAATCTTAGAAAACACACAAGCACCCTGTAACTGATCAAACAGGTCATCAATACGAGGCAAAGGATAACGATTCTCGACTGTCACCTTGTTCAACTGGCGATAATCAATACACATACACATAAAACCATCATTCTTCTTCACAAATAAGACAGGGGCACCCCAAGGTGATACACTAGGCCAAATGAAACCCTTATCAAGTAATTCCTGCAACTGCTCTTTCAACTCAGGAGGAGCCATACAGTATGGAGGAATAGAAATGGGCTGAGTGCCTCACAACAGATCAATGGCAAAATTAATATCCCTATTGAGCGGCATGCCTGAAAGATCAGCTGGAAACACATCAGAGAAATACCGTACTACTGGGACCGAATCAATAGAAAGAGTATCTATACTGACATCTCTCACATAAGCTAGATACGCATCACACCCTTTCTCAACCATACGTTGAGCCTTAAGGAAAGAAATGATTCTATTAGGAGTGTTACATAAAGCACTCATCCACTCAACATGTGGTACACCTGGCATAGCCAGCGTCACCGTTTTGGCATGACAATCAAGAATAGCATAATGGGGCGACAACCAGTCCATGCCCAAGATAATATCCAAATCAACCATGCTGAGCAATAATAAATCAACTCTAGTCTCAAAACCACTAAGAGAAACTAAACATCACCAATAAATGCGTCCACAACAAGAGAATCTCCCACATGAGTAGAAACAAAAATAGAGGAACTCGAAAAATCCCGAGATACACATAAATGCAGAGCAAAATAAGAAGACACATAAGAATAAGTGGAGCCTAGATCGAATAGAATTGATGCATCTTTGTGACAGACCAAGATAGTACATATGATGACAGAATCGGAGGCAACAGCCTCAGTACGGGCAGGAAAAGCATAGTATCTGGCCTGGCCTCCCCTCGAGGGTGAACTCTACCTCCCCAACCTCCACCTTTAGCTGGCTGGGCAGGTAGGGTAGCAACTGGTGCAGTGATCATAGCCTGAGAACTCTGTTGGGCGTATTGTGGCTAAGGAGTCTATAGAGGTGCAACCCTCCCAAGTCTATGGCAATCCCTCACGACATGGCGGGTAGTAACCACACTCAAAAAAGCTCTGGGAGGATGTGGGGGCTATGATTGGCTCGGGCCAGGTCTGCTGGACTGACCATTGGAAGCAGCATGTGCAGGAGGCGTGCTAGATAATAGGGTGCATAATAAGGCTCCTGAAGCTTGGGTGGAGCTGGAGTAGCACTAGCTGCTGGAAGAGCTGAATGAATGGGGCGACTCAAATAACCCCTACAGTGAAGACCTGTAGCTAGGGCTCGGGCACCAGAATAATGACCTGACTCTCGAGACCTTTTGGCCTCCCTCTCCTCTCTATCCCTAGCATGTATACCCTCAATCCTCCTAGCAATGCTCACCACCTGCTGGTAAGTATATCCATCTCTAACTCACAAGCCATCCTAGACCTGATGTTGGGAATAAGTCCCTCAATAAACCGGCAAACCTTCTCGCAAACCGTAGAGACCAAAGCTGGTGTATGTCTAGCCAAGTTGATGTAAGAGACAGCTTACTCCAAGACAGTCATAATACCCTGGCACAAATGCTCAAAATCTACATGTTAGGCATCCCTAAAACTCTGGGGGACATACTCCTCGTGAACATATCTGAAAACTAAGCCTAAGTCAGGAAAGCTGCCTCATCCGGACTGTCTAACTAATAGGCACGCCACCAGTGATAGGCAGCTCCTCGAAGCTGGTAGGTAGTGAAGGAAACCCTGCTTGATCCTGATATGCCCATAGTATGAGGATACGGTAGCACTCCTCAAGAAATCCAAGGTCATCCTCTAAGGCTAGTCCGCTAAAAATTAGATACCGGTACTTTTTAAACCTCTCAAGCCTCTTCTACTCCTCCTCTAATACTACTGCCCTCTCCTTGGGCTGAGCTAGGGCTACTGGCTGTACAGGAATAGCCTCGGGGACCTGATCAACATGCACTCGCTACTCAAGAGTGCAAGCAGTGGGAGTCTGTGCTCCTCCCCCAGCCTAGGATATGACTGCAGGAAGGGGAAGCAAACCCGCCTGAGCTAGAGTGGTGTACATAGTCATAAACTGTGCCAAGGTCTCCTAGAGTGCTGGAGTAGTAGTGGAAGACACATCAGGTGTCTGGAATCCGGCTGGTGCTGCTGGTGTTACTTCGGCAGCAGCTCATATGGGTGCTCTAGGTGTACCACGAGCATGTCCTCGGCCTCTACCCCGTCCCCGGCCTCTGACGGCTCTAGTAGGGGCCGAGGGTGCCTGATCATCTTGAGTAGCACATGCTTTCACCATGTGTGAGAGATTAGAAGACAGAAGTTTACAATTATGATATCAAAAATCTCGCACGACAAGGAAATCAAAAAAAGTGGAATTTTCCTAATAGTTACATAGCCTCTCGTAGATAAGTACAGACATCTCTGTACCGATCAGTGAGAATCTAATAAACTAACTTGTGGTTCATAACTCCTATGAACCTAGAGCTGTAATACCAACTTGTCACAACCCCGGTTTGCCCTCCGTGAACCATCGTCATGACATCTAGTCTTTACGACTAGGTAAGCCTAAAATGCGGAAAATAAACCAAATTGTGGAAGAAATAAGTTAAACAGAGATAGAGTAATAAAACAATATTTAAAAATGTCGTTCGGCATACACAACATTAACTTTCAAAAACAAATAATACATATTCCCAAAACCCGAAAACCCATGAATTAGAAGCTAAGAATACTACATAGTGTGCTAACTCCAGAATGTCTAAAAATGAATACAGAAGGGCTATAACTACAAGAGATAATAGAGAGAGACTCTTCGGTCTACGGATGCGGCAGATATACCTCGAAGTCTCCGAAAAATCGCCTCGCCTCAAGGATGGTTAGTCTAAGTAAAGGTACCTAGATCTGCACATGAAAAATATACGCAGAAAGGGCATGAGTACACCACAGCGGTATTGAGTAAGTGCCAAGCCTAACCTCGACCGAGTAGTGACGAGGAAGGTTAGGGCCCTTTTGAGGTTAAATAATAATATAAAGTTTGATAGTGTAGATAAGAGCAGTATAAATAAATGCAGCAATAAAAGCATCACAGGATATAAAGATAATTACAACTGACACAGAGGCAAAACAATCACAAGGATGATAACCATGGGATCTCTCAGTATCCTCAATATATAAGCCGGGGATCTCTTGGTATCCCAATGATCTCTTGGTATCCTCAATGTATACGAGGGATCTCTTGGTATCTTCAATATATGCAGGGATCTCTTGGTATCCCGAGGATCTCTTAGTATCCTCAATATATGTGCCAGGGATAACTCGGTATCCCGTACCTCAGGTAGCAATTCAAAATAGCAAAAATAAAAATGGAAAAAGCAGTTAATAGGGGATTAGGGCATAAATTCTAAAAACGACCGGCCGGGTTATCACAAGGCAAGATTTCTACCCAGCTTTAACAAAAGATATCAGAAGAACCCCGCAGCTTTAGTAAATATCCCCAAATTTGGTATTACATAGTTATTACAGGCCAGAATAGCCAAATGAATTACATAATGGTATCAGTTAAACTATAGGGATCCTTCATAGGCCCAAATAAACCTGGGAACCAAGCCTTCCACATAGTAGCTTTGAAGCATAGCAATTATTCACCCACAACACATTAGAACTAGGCTTCTAGTATGTCAAAGTTCCCAAGGGCCTCAGGAACCCGGGGCAATGCTCACACCAGAACCACACATTCATAAAAAGTTCATGAAGAGATTGCAAAACTAGCCCCCAATGTGTCAGAGTTCAGATGAGTCTCAAGGATCCTAGGCAGTGCTTACACTGGGGTGGTTGAGAACCTAGGGACTAAGAGTATGTAAAAGGGGGAAGGTCGGGTTTTTAAAAAGATAGTTATATTTCAGAAAAATGTGATTAAGAACATAGAGTTGCAGGCAGAACTACACCAAGGAACTATACAGAATTCATGCTTAAACACATAGTACAAATAAGTTGAAGTTTATTTAAGCTAAATACCCATGATAGTAATTAAGACAATCATGGTTTAATCACAAAAACAATCAAGTAGAAACATTTGAATATAAACAAGCATGAGATAGGAGTTAAGAAACAAGCTAACTGATTTTATGCTTGTAACGTGCAAAGTTCAAAACAGAAGTAGAATTAACAACAATGCATGAACAGGTTGAACCTAAGGCTAAACTATGAAAGGGATTCATATTATTCAGAACAAATTAGTCCTAAGTTAACAGTGCTGCTAGATGAGATCACATAATCACATAAAGGACAGAATCATGCTAGGAATGAAACAGACTAGTCAAGCAAAGTACAGAGAATGAAATTGCAAAGGTTAGGGTATACCAGTTAAGTGAGAAAGCAAGTATACCATAGCAATAAGGTTCTAGAATAATTTTGGCCTTGGATTTCAGCCGACCAAAGTCAAGATACACTTAGCACAGAAATTTGAACAAGAGTAGAGAGCATAGGAGAGTTCGCGTCTTGTTCTTAAAGGGAAAAGGGAAAGGGTTTAAATAGTACTCAAATAGGTAGATAAACAAGGTAATGAATCAGTCTTACACAAATAAGTAATGGGAATAACTCTAGAATCAATCAAAGCTTGAGTTACATCAATTATCAGCATATAATCAAACCAGTACTACTTAAATTAGGGAAAGCATTATACAAAATCTATCAGTAGTAAAATACCAGACTAAATAAGGTAAGGAAATAATGAGAACAGGAAAATCAAACAGAATAAGGCAATATCACTATTGTAAAAGAAAGGAAAAGTTAGAATATTAGCAATGATTTCCAAACCTAATTTGGGGTAAGTAAAAATTAATCAATAATTAACACCAGAGTTAAGGACAAAGAGAGAAACAATAAGAGAGATAAATAGATTATCGAAACTATAGAAAAATAGGCAGAAATACAAAGACCTATAGACGGAAATAATTATGGTAAGTGAAATCATTCAGAAGTAATATGTAATGACCCGATCGGTCGTTTTGAGCTCTAGCGCGTTGTTCAGCGATCTGAGGCCATGAGCAGCTTCATTTCAGGTATATCGACTTGTGCGTATGGTCGGAATTGAAATTCAAGAAGATCGGAGTTAAATTTAAATGAAAATTCTCATTTCAGAAGCCTTAAGTTGGAGAAAATGGCTAATATTGGAAATTTGAGTAAACGACCTCAAAATAAAAATCTGAAGGTCCCAACAGGTTCGTATCATGATTTCGAAATTGGGCGTATGCCCGGTTCGGGTTTTGGAAAACCCGGGAGCGTTTTGGCGCCTATTGTGGAAGTTAGCATTTTGGAGGAAATTCCTTAAGTTTGGCTTGAAGTGCATTTCAGCGTTATCGATGTCCGTTTGGAATTCTAAGACTGGGAGTAGCTCCGTATGGTGATTCTGGAATTGGGAGCGCGATCGAAAGTGAATTCGGAGGTCCGTAGGTCATTTTGAAGCCATTTAGCTAAAGATAGAAATTTGAAGGTTTTTGAGAAGTTTGACCGGAAGTGGACTTTTTGATATTGGGGTCGAAATCCGATTCCGAAAGTTGGAATAGGTTCGTAATGTCGAATATGACTTGTGCGCAAAATTTGAGGTCAATCGGACATGATTTGATAGGTCTAAACACCAGAAATAGAAGTTTGAAGTTCTAAAGTTCATAAAGCTTGAATCAAGGTGTAATTCATGATTTTAGCATTGTTTGATGTGATTTGAGGCCTCGAGCAAGTCCGTAACGTGTTTTGGGATTGGTTGGTAGGTTTGGTTGAGGTCCTGGGGGCCTTGGGTGGATTCCGGGTTGTTAACGGATCGAAAATGGAATTTTGGGAAGGCTGGAGTCTGCTGGTTGCTGGTATTTCCGCTTCTGCGGAAATGGGACCGCAGAAGTGGCCCCGCAGAAGCGAGGAAGGAACCGCAGAAACGGTTGGGAGTTAAGTGAGCAGAGACCGCATATGCGGTCAAGAATCCGCAGAAGCGGATCCGCAGAAGTGGTGGCTTATCGCAGAAGCGGTTTGGGGGCGGCTAGGCTAGGACCGCAGATGCGGTCATTTTTCCGCAGAAGCGGGACCGCACCTGTGGTGGAGGAGTCGCAGAAGCGAAAAGGGCTGGAGGCAGAGAGTTTGTTTTAAATTCGGGCTTTGGCCATTTCTCGCACATTTTCTTGGCTTGGGGGCGATTCTTAGAGGATTCAAGAGAGGAATTCATTCATCAATGATAAGGAAAGCTAATCCCACCTATTATGAGTTAAATGCATTGATTATGTATAGATTTTAGTATGTAAATGAGTAGAAAATTGAGGGTTAGAGGAAGACCTAGAAAATTAGTGTTCTTGAATTATGACGAAGAATTTGAGCATGGAATTAGGAGTAAATTGTATATTTGAGTTCGTGAGTTCATGGGTAAAGTATATCTTCGAAAAATTTCGGATTCCGAGCACGTGGGCCCGAGGGAATTTTTGTCAACTTTCCAATCGGGGTTAGGAATTGTTATAAATTGGATTATAATGAGTACCTTAGCATATATTAATGGATTTGTATAACCATTGGCTAGTTTTGGAGCATTGTGCGTTGGTTCAAGCCTTCGGAAGAATGTAGAATGCCAGTTATGGGTCTTCGGTGCGAGGTGAGTCTCCTTTCTAATATTGTGAGGGGGAATTTACCCCATAGGTGAGTTAAATTGGTTATGTGCTCCTATTTGTGGGGGCTACGTATGCACGAGGTGACGAGAGTCCCTGTGTAGCTACTATTATGCTATTGTCCGGGTAGTCTAGGACCCAAAAGCATGTTATATTTGGATTAATTGTGAACTCATTGACGGCTTGAATTGCTTAAATCACATTAAATTAATAAATGGATTTCTAAAAAGACTTAAGCTTCGTTTTCTCAAATTATTAAAAAGAATTGGCCTTTCTTGAATAATTTCTCCATGTTGACTTCTTGACTGACTGTCTGTCTGTGTGTGTTTATTTTGGAACGGGCCGAATGCCTCGGCAGATTAATAGATGCATCTATAGGCACGCTGTCGACCCTCGGCAAGTGCAAATTTATTTCTGTTGGATCGGGCCGTCACCTCAGTATGATTTGCGCATGCTTGTGTTGCTACCTGAACTTAATTAAGTTATTATTGCCTTATTATGGCTTAAAAATATTTGGATTATATTTAAAAAGAAATTCTGGAAATTTTCCTATGAAATAATTACGTGTTTACTTGTTTCCTCTATCTGGATTAAAATCATGTTTATAAAATAAATCCACTATTTAATATATATATATATATATATATATATATATATATATATATATATATATATATATATATATATATATATATATATATATATATATATATATTAAGGACGAATCATTATTGGACCATTAAAGAGTGTCAAAGTTGACCATCTCGTCTCTACCCCTTCGAGATTAGGCGGGATACTCATTGAGTAAACGTTGATTACCTACTCATACTACACTTCTGTGCATTTTTGTTGCACAGGCATATATACCTCTAGCAGCCTACTGGGCGTAGCAGCACAGATGATTTTGGGACTAGGTGAGCTGCATTATTCAAGGCGACCCGCAGCTAGTGTAGTTCCTTTCAGCATTTTTTGTATTTTATTCCCTATCCACTATATTTCGGACAGATGTTGTATTTTATTTACTATTATCAGTAGTTTCTCATGCACTTGTGATACCGGGTTCTGGGATGGTTTTCGAAAGATTTGTACTAATCATTTACTATTTAATTTGAATTGAAGTAGAGATTGTTCTAATTATGAAAAATGGAAGAAAAATCCTAGATTTTCAAAGGTATTAAAAGAGAATTTAATTGATAATTTAGTTGGCTTGCCTGACAGAGGTGTCCGGCGCCACCACGACCCTTAGTGGATTTTGGGTCGTGACAGCATGGTATCAGAGCACTAGGTTCCCGTCGGTCTCACGAGTCATGAGCAAGTCTAGTAGAGCCTCGCGGATCAGTATCGAGACGTCTGTACTTATCCTCGGGAGGCTACAAGGCTGTTAGGAGTACTTCCCTTCTTGATTTCCTTATCGTGAGATTTGATTTCTTGGGGCATATGCCTTTGATTCCTTCCTACTCAATCTTACGCGACGGGAGCGCTCATCATAAATCGAGAATTGAAGGATTGTAATGGTACTGTAGATGTGGTGCGGGATGTTTCTCCCGGTATAGTTGGTTGGAATTTTATAGTTGCCTTATGAAGGGATATTCTATTGTTTCAGCTCAGTAACAAAACCTGTAAGAGCCTTGAGGCTAGGCACAGGTTGCCAGGATGCTTGTGAGCGATCATTCCACAGTGCTGTTACGATGATAGGACGTTTGCCCACGTGGCGGGGCAGTGAATGAATTGAAGTGTGGTTTACTCAGTGTATAATCAAGGGATTCAGTATTTTATTCCTAGCAAGGGAAGGCAATCGAACTAAGAATAGTCAGATATGGGCTAGTGGAAGTATGAGACTTGATATTTCCAAGCATGGTGGAGATTTCTCCTATGAGGGGATGTCGTTGTCCTAATTGAACGTGCTAAGTTTGTTGGTGTTATAATCTGCTGCAATTCGCCTTTATGGAAAGATATTGTGAAAAAGTATTGGAGATACAACTATCAGATATCGCAGGGTGCGGTAGTTCAAGATTGATGCAGTATTTCTAATGTTGACAGTTCGATAAAGATGACCTTTGGAAAGGTTTAAGTTAGCAGCAATTGTGGGTTCAGGTGCCACGAAGATAGAGTTTATTTAAGGTAGCAAATGAGCAGCAGAGTTTGAGAAAAGACATGTGGGAAATGTCTGGCGGTGTCTAAAATTCCTAGGGGGCTAGGTGTATGAAGCAAAGGTCAAGTATTTGATTAAGGAAGCGAGTTTTTCCAAAGTGGGAGAGTGGTGGATATTGTATATGGGCTTGGTAAAAATATGACTATGCGCCTTAAAGAGAGTTGGGAACGATTTCAGAATACTGGTGCTTGGTTATTGGGGTCTACGGGCCTAATCTGAAGTAGGGATTCTTGTGCGGCTGGAGATTTAGTCTAACGGAAAGGAGCCGCTTAAACGAAGAAGGATGCAGCATAAATTTGAATTGGAAGGATGTTGTCGCACATTTAAATGATGTCCACGAGGGGTAAATGGACCTGTGCAACTGGAGAGTGAGCTCAGACTTAGGGAAGGTCATTGATGTCGTAGTAATTGTACCCGTGCAGCAGTGTGGGAAGATTCCGGGGAGAGCCTTCTATAGGCGGGTTACCCAAGTGAGCAGGTTAGCAGTCGCATGGTTGGCGAGGCTTCAGCGAAGAATTTTATCGGTTATGTAGCAAAGAGATCGGTCGTGCAAATATAGTGGGCGAATCAGAGTATAAAAGAATGGAGTTTTGCATAAAGAATCTGAGAATTTATGTGGTTAATCGTGCAGGTTTATGTCGATGGAAGCTAGAAAATCTTGGTGAATTCTAGAGTTGAGAAATAATGACTTCAAGCTAAGTGGAAGAGTCCCACATCTTATGATGGGGTTGCAGACTTAACTGCTCGCGAGGTTTCAGGTTATTAGCATATTGTTGGATTATTTCAGCTATGGGAAAAAAACATAAGTGGTAATCTGGGCAAGGGAATTATTAAAGGTGGGCTATCGTTGACCTTATTGGATCATGCTCAGACTTGGGGGAAAGATTCAAGATTTTTCTTTATGCAGATGCGGGTTCCAAGGGAAGTGATTCGGCGGGTTATGTGCCAAGGGGGTACTCGTGTGATGGGAGACTCATGAAGTTGATTATATTCGGGGCCAAGTTAGAGCGGGTGACTCTCAACAACGGTCATGGTAAATTCACGAGATGAGGTATGATGCCTAATGATTTCGAGCGTATAATTACGGGTAAAAGAATCAAGCTTGTTAGCAGCCTATGAGAAGAGGCGCAGAATGATCTATGATGTTTTAGCTTACAGTGTGGCATTTGGGAGGTACGGAATAATTCGTGGGATTTGAGACGGCATAGTCTCGTAATTCAAGGTCACTCGAAATAAGTGCAGATGGAGTATGTTATGTATTGAATGGAGTTGGTATTATTTCTAAGGCAATCAAGGATAAATTGGAAGAAGATAGATTGGTTAGCCATAATTTAGTTGGCATATTGGCAGTAGAGATCAGCTCTTTCAGCGTGATTAAGTTATGCAGGTGATCTGTGGCGGTGCGTACGAGGCTTGTCAGCCGCCGTAATTGATATTATTCTAAAGCATTCTACTTTTATGACTTGTTATGTGGAAGCATATTTCGGAAGGGCTATGGTGGCTTAGACCACTACTTAGATGTTTGCATGTTCTACGGTTATGAGTATTCGCCTGTGTGTTGCTGTGATTCTCCTAAAGTGAGTTCAATGAAAAGCTTTGATGTGATGAAGTATTAATCCATTAGCAATTCTGGAATTATGACGAAGAATCGTGTACCACTATTTATGGGCATGTCGGGAGCAGCGAGTAATATGAAATTTGAAACAAGAATCAAAGTTGTAATTCGGTGTGGACAAAGATTTCACAAGCTCGGATGAGCAGGAAAGGAGTTTCAGTGTTTAAGTAAGTTGGGATTGCCTTCAGCGTCACCTGAGATTGGTGTTTTGTAAAGAGGGCTTGTATCATGGTTAATGATTCTTGATCGCTTTTCAGTATTAGTGCGGTCGGTGGGTTGGAGGTAAGACCCAGTTAATTGTTATGGTAGATCATGGGAGTGTGTTCCACAGGAAGATTGCATAAATGTGGCACGTAGCCACTTGATTGATTAAATATCTAGACCAAGTATGAAGAATTGTGATAATATCGTTAAATTGAGAATGGATGCCTGGAGGGCACTCGAATTCTGAGTTGTGGACTGTACTTCGGTTATGATGGTTGTCCTTGTGTGTTATGAGAAGAGGGATATTAGTATGGACCTTTGAAAGGTTATTAGCTTAGTTTGATATGATCAGGATCGACTTAAGGTCGGGGGATGGACTTAAATGTGAATTTGGGCTCTATGTCAGGCCAGTTGTGTTTATTTCAATAATGCGCTTCTTATGGAGTAGTCAGGGTGTTATTTCTTTTTCAGATAATTCATGTAGTGATTCATTGCGGCGTGGTAGTTGTGAGATGGATTGAGAAATTGTTTATGTGTTAAGGATCCGCGTGGAAATGATGTGTTATGAGCAAGATGGCTCTTGAGATTTAGATTGTATATCGCACCTCCGTTGTGCTTGGGTTTTGTAGCTTATGGCGCTATATGTTCCCTCGGGGATGTTATTATGCATTTAGCATGCTTATGACCGATATTCGGTATTTTATTGTAATGAGCAAATTTGGCTCGGTATGCATCTCCTTATGTGAGTTCTAAGTGTGGATGGGGTAGCACGCCGCCATGGGTATGTTATTTATACCGGGTGGCACACCGCTATGGGAATGTTATATGGATTGGGTTGTGCGCTGCAACAATGTGATGTCGAGTCTGGTTTTCTATATGCTATTTTGTGTGTTTTGCTTTATATCTTCTAAGGAAAGTCCGTATTAGTGCGGGGGTTAGGTAATTCCTTCCAGAGTTTGATCTCTTATTTATGTTGTGTTCGGATTGGTGGCCTATTGGCACATTGTGGCATCATATGAGACTTTTGATCGCATTCGGAGTGGCTTATTGCCTGAGCAGTTCGTACCGGGTGAGACGAGATTATGGGATTTAGGATCAGTGCAATCTGATTATATGAAGTATATTAAGGAGCAAAGATCATTATTTAGTTCAGAATGTGGTAATGTTTCTTGTCAGAAGTATAGAATCAATGATTGGTTGACTCGGCAGTTGATTATGAATTTCGGCACATCTCATCCGTCATGGCGGTATTGTAAGAGTTAGAGTGAGACTTGTGTGTGTCATGAGTTGCAATGGGAGCAAAGTTAACGTTGATCAAAAAATATTAACGTGGTCCTGTGGATTAAAGTTTTGCAAAGTAAGAGTCCAGCAAAGTTATGCAGTCATGTCTGAGTACAACGTGTAGTGATTGATATGGTGATCGTATGTTGGAAACAGGCCTGGCATAGAATTCCGGATGTTGGAATTGGGCTCTAAGGATTATTTGCTTGAATAAAAGGGAATATCTTCATCATTCATCGAGCTAATGTTCTCAACTAAGTTGTGGTAGCACGGGAAGGCGCATGAGGTGCTAAACAGTGATTTCAGACTACTTCAGTGTAGTTCTCAGCACGTTTGGGGACGAACGTATGTTTAAGTGGGAGAGAATGTAACGACCCGACCGGTCGTTTTGAGCTCTAGCGCATCGTTCAGTGGTCTGAGGCCATGAGCAACTTCATTTTAGGTATATCGACTTGTGTGTATGGTCGGAATTGAAATTCAAGAAGATCGGAGTTAAATTTAAATGAAAATTCTCATTTCAGAAGCCTTAAGTTGGAGAAAATGGCTAATATTGGAAATTTTGAGTAAACGACCTTAGAATCAAGATCTGAAGGTCCCAGCAGGTTTGTTTGATGATTTCGGACTTGGGCGTATGCCCGGTTCGGGTTTTGGATAACCCGGGAGCATTTTTGGCGCCTATTGTGGAAGTTAGCATTTTGGAAGAAATTTCTTAAGTTTGGCTTGAAGTGCATTTCAGCGTTATCAATGTCCGCTTGGGATTCTGAGACTGGGAGTAGCTCCGTATGGTGATTCTGGAGTAGGGTGCGCGATCGGAAGTGAATTCGGAGGTCCATAGGTCATTTTGAAGCCATTTGGCTAAAGATAGAAATTTGAAGGTTTTTGAGAAGTTTGACCGGAAGTGGACTTTTTGATATCGGGGTCGGAATCCGATTCCGGAAGTTGGAATAGCTTCGTAATGTCAAATATGACTTGTCCGCAAAATTTGAGGTCAATCGGGCATGATTTGATAGGCCTAAACACCGGAAATAGAAGTTTGAAGTTCTAAAGTTCATAAATCTTGAATCAAGGTGTAATTCATGATTTTAGCGTTGTTTCATGTGATTTGAGGCCTCGATCAAGTCCGTAACGTGTTTTGGGATTGGTTGGTAGGTTTGGTTGAGGTCCCGGGGGCCTCGGGTGGATTTCGGGTAGTTAACGGATCGAAAATAGAATTTTGGGAAGGGTGGAGTCTGCTGGTTGCTGGTAATTCCTATTCTGTGGAAATGGGACCGCAGAAGCGGCCCCGCAGAAGCGAGGAAGGAACCGCAGAAGCTGTTGGGAGTGAAGTGAGCAGGGATCGCATATGCGGTCAGGAATCCGCAGAAGCGGTGGCTTATCGCAGAAGCGGTTTGGGGGCGGCTAGGCTAGGACCGCAGATGCGGTCATTTTTCCGCAGAAGCGGGACCGCACCCGCGGTGGAGGAGTCGCAGAAGCGAAAAGGGCTGGAGGTAGAGAGATTGTTTTAAATTTGGGGTTTGGCCATTTCTCTCACATTTTCTTGGGTTGGGGGCGATTCTTGGAGGATTCAAGAGAGGAACTCATTCATCAATGATAAGGTAAGCTAATCCCACCTATTATGAGTTAAATGCATTGATTATGTATAGATTTTAGCATGTAAATGGGTAGAAAATTGAGGGTTAGAGGAAGACCTAGAAAATTAGTGTTCTTGAATTTTGACCACGAATTCGAGCATGGAATTAGGAGTAAATTGTATATTTGAGTTCGTGAGTTCATGGGTAAAGTTTATCTTCGAAAAATTTCGGATTCCGAGCATGTGGGCCCGAGGGCATTTTTGTCAACTTTCCAATCGGGGTTAGGAATTGTTATAAATTGGATTATAATGAGTACCTTAGCATATATTAATGGAATTGTATAATCATTGGCTAGTTTTGGAGGATTGTGCGTTGGTTCAAGCCTTTGGAAGAATGTAGAATGCCGGTCATGGTCTCGTAGCAAGGTGAGTCTCCTTTCTAATCTTGAGAGGTGGAATTTACCCCATAGGTGAGTTAAATTGGTTATGTGCTCCTATTATGGGGGCTAGTACACACGAGGTGACGAGAGTCCGTGCGTAGCTACTATTATGCTATTGTCCGGGTAGTCTAGGACCCAAAAGCATGTTATATTTGGATTAATTGTGAACTCATTGATGGCTTGAATTGCTTAAATCATATTAAATTAATAAATGGATTTCTAAAAAGACTTAAGCTTCGTTTTCTCAAATTATTAAAAAAAATTGGCCTTTCTTGGATAATTTCTCCATGTTGACTTCTTGACTGACTGTCTGTCTGTGTGTGTTTATTTTGGAACGGGCCGAACGCCTTGGCATATTAATAGATGCATCTATTGGTGCGTCGTCGACCCTCGGCAAGTGCACATTTGACACGACCCAAAATCCACTAAGGGTCGTGGTGGTGCCGGACACCTCTGTCAGGCCAGCTAACTAGATTATCAATTAATTCCTCTTTTAATAATTTTGAAAATCTAAGGTTTTTCCTTCCATTTTTTGATAAATAAGAGTCCGCTACTAGAATTCAAATTTAAATGATAACACTTAGTACAAATCCGTTGTAACCCATCCCAGAAACCCGGTGTCACAAGTACATGAGCGACTACTGATAAGAGAAATAAAATACAACATCCGCCCAGAATACAGTGGACGGAAAGTAAATATAGTACATTGGAAGGAACTACTCTAGCTGCGGTCGCCTCAATGATGCAGCTCACCTAGTCCCAGCGTCATCCATGCTGCTACGCCCAATAGGCTGCTAGAGGCATATATACCTGTGCAACAAAAATGCACAGAAGTGTAGTATGAGTACATAATTAA
>MU708776.1:0-17369 GCA_026770625.1 Nicotiana glauca | reverse complement strand
CCCCTGCCTCCAGTCATTTTCGCTTTTGCGGAATTATAGCCGCTTATGCGGCTCCGCTTTTGCGGACAGTAGGCCGCTTCTGCAGCTTCCCTGGCTTAGCCCCCTTTTCGCTTCTGCGATCATACCACTGCAGATGCGGTTCCGCTTTTGCTGAGCCTTGACCGCATCTGCGGTCCTTCCCAAAGCCCTCTCTTCCGCTTCTGCGATCTTCCCTCCGCAGATGCGGTCCCACTTCTGCGGATCCTTGACCGCATCTGCGGTCTCCAAGCCTCGACCATAAACCACTCTTGCGGCTCCCATTCAGCTTCTGCGGGACCGCTTCTGCGGTCTCTTTTCCGCAGAAGCGGAAATACCAGCAACCAGCAATCTCAGCTTTTTCTCAAATCCATTTTTCTATCCGTTAACCACCCGAAATCTACCCGAGGCTCTTGGGACCCCAACCAATCATATCAACCAGTCCCAAAACACATTACGGACTTGCTCGAGGCATCAAATCATAACAAACAACGCCAAAACCATGAATTACATCCCGATTCAAGCTTTATGAACTTTGAACTTTCCAACTTCTATTTCCGATGCTTAAACCTATCAAATCACGTCCGATTGACCTCAAATTTTTACACACAAAGTCATATTTGACATTACAGACCTACTCCAACTTCCAGAATCGGATTCTGACTCCGATATCAAAAAGTCAACCTCCGGTCAAACTTCTCAAAAACCTTCAAATTTCTATCTTTAGCTAAATGGCTTCAAAATAACCTACAGATCTCCGAATTCACTTCCGATCGCGCTCCCAACTCCAGAATCACCATACGGAGCTATTTCGAGACTCGAAATTCCATACGGACATCAATAACACTGAAATGCTATTATAGCCAAACTTATAAAATTTCTTCTAAAATGCTAACTTCTATAATAGGCACCAAAATGCTCCCGGGTTATCCAAAACCCAATCCGGGCGCACGCCCAAGTCCGAAATCATCATACGAACCTGCTGGAACCTTCAGATCCTAATTCTGAGGTCGTTTACTTAAAATTCCAACACTAGTTCATTCTTTCAACTTTAAGCTTCTCGAATGAGAATTTTTCATTTAAATTTAACTCTGATCTTCCTGGATTTAAATTCTGACCATGAGAACAAGTCACAGTTCCTGAAAGAAAGCTGCTCATGGCCTCAGATTGCTGAACGATGCGCTAGGGCTCGAAACGACCGGTTGGGTCATTACAACATTTATTTATGTTGGATCGGGCCGTCGCCTCGGTGTGATTTGCGCATGCTTGTGTTGCTGCTTGAACTTAATTAAGTTATTATTGCCTTTTTATGGCTTAAAAATATTTGGATTATATTTAAAAAGAAATTCTGAAAATTTTTCTATGAAAAAATTACGTGTTTACTTGTTTCCTCTATCTGGATTAAAATCATGTTTATAAAATAAATCCACTGCTTAATATATATATTAAGGACGAATCATTATTGGACCATTAGAGAGTATCAAAGTTGACCATCTCGTCTCTACCCCTTGGGGATTAGGCGGGATACTCATTGAGTAAACGTTGATTACGTACTCATACTACACTTCTGTGCATTTTTATTGCACAGGCATATATACCTCTAGCAGCCTACTGGGTGTAGTAGCACGGATGATTTTGGGACTAGGTGAGCTGCATTATTCTAGGCGACCCGCAGCTAGTGTAGTTCTTTTCAGTATTTTTTGTATTTTATTCCCTGTCCACTGTATTTCGGACAGATGTTGTATTTTATTTACCTTATCAGTAGTTGCTCATGCACTTGTGACACCGGGTTCTGGGATAGTTTTTGAAAGATTTGTACTAATCATTTACTATTTAGTTAGAATTGAAGTAGAGATTGTTTTAATTATGAAAAATGGAAGGAAAAATCCTAGATTTTCAAAGGTATTAAAAGAGAATTTAATTGATAATTTAGTTGGCTTGCCTAACAGAGGTGTCTGGCGCCACCACGACCTTTAGTGAATTTTGGGTCGTAACATAATAAAGGAACTATAATAGATACATAGAGATGAAACAACAAATTTGGTTCATTTTTTTGAAAATCAAAACCCTAATTTTAGGGTAAATAAAATTGGTCCAAAATAGTAAAAAAATTATAAACAAGAGATAAATATGCTGGAACGTTAAAGGAAAAATATAAAAGAATAAAAATTATTTTAGATCTGGAAAGATCTAGACCCTAATTTAGGGTAAGTAAAAATTAGCGTAAATAACCAAAGGAAAGCTACAATAAAGATGCACATAATATATATACAGAAACATTAAAGGATACTAAATCGAGGAACTATAATAGATTTTTAAAGGATTCGAACCCTAGCTTTAAGATAAATTAAAAAATTGAACCAAATCTTAGAGATTCACATCAAAATGCGAAGAATGAACATAGATGAAAAAAGAATGAAGGTTCGAACCAGATCAGGTCCGGAATAAGGAAACTCGGCTTGCCATGTTAGGCAAGCAATTATGTTATACCATGAACAAGTAACCAAGAACGAGAAAGGATCACTAAGGTAAGAAAATTCCCGATTGATTCCATGTCTGGCTGGAATCGAAAGGGGTTAAGGGTGACGACGCTAGGGTTTTGAGAGGAGAAGATGAGAGGGTGTGTATAGAGACGGCAGGTGGGGTAAAATGATTAGGATTTAGATGGGTTAGGTTGATTTAAATGGGATGGAGTGATGTGGACCATTGATCTCGAGATCAACGGTCCTAATTCAAAGATTTTGGGTCGGGTTATAATAAATGGGTTTGGGTACTGGGTTGGACGGGTATGGGGTATTGGGCTGGTTAGTGTATTGGGCTGGGGTAATTGGATTAGGCTAAGTCGGAATTTAATTAGAAAAAAGGCTAGATTTTAAATGCCCAAGTAAATTAATAAGATAATTTATAAAAATAATTAGTAAATAATAAAAAATATCATTTGTGTATGTAAATAAATTAAAATAATTAGTTAACATTATAAAAATATAAAAAGTCATTTTCCTTATATATAATATAATTATGCATATATACGGGCTATTATTGCAAAATATGCAATTTTAGCCTTAAAAATGCAATTAAAATATTTAAATAATATATGGGCATAAAAGATGAATTTAGATGATTAAATCATCATAAAAATAATATGAGGGATAATTATTGGATATTTGTATAATAAGAAAATGCTAAATTACAAGAAAATTATAAAAACACTTATGCATGTTTGTAACTCTAATAATAATGTATGTGCACTATTTTGAAAATATATATATGCATGTTACAAATATACGAGGAAAAAATTGGATATCAATACCATTACGATCCTTAGTGAATTTTAGGTCGTGACACATAACTTGAAA
Organism: Nicotiana glauca; assembly: GCA_026770625.1. Classification (NCBI taxonomy): domain Eukaryota; kingdom Viridiplantae; phylum Streptophyta; class Magnoliopsida; order Solanales; family Solanaceae; genus Nicotiana; species Nicotiana glauca. The sequence continues at coordinate 13,998 of MU708776.1, read as the reverse complement.
AAGTACTAGGTGGGATACACGTCATTACATGCATGTTTGTATCTCATAAAACCAGAATAATTGTGTATTTGTATATCACAAAATCAAGATAAGTAAAAAGATTACATGTATCGAATTAGATTTTGATTGTGATTTAGATATTATCTAATTATCTTTTTATATGATAAACAAGTCATCCTACAATTGTCAATATTGTTCATCCATAAAAAATACTATGTTTTATTCTTTCATGTGTAATTATTTACTCAAATATTTTGTTTGAGTAATACTAATATTATTTTGTATAATTATGTAATACATAATTCGACATACACGTGCAACGCACATAACGAGAAAATAGTACTATATTATAAGTGTGAAAACGAAAGTGTAAGAGTAGATTACTAAAATATCCATCAAAACTTGAATGTCCTTTTTATCCTCAACAAAGATATAATCTACATATACCTCTAATCTCTCTTTAATTATTATCATTATTATTGCACTCCTTTAAGTAACTTGAGTTTCCACACTAAGTTTGATTAATTTAAATCTGAAAGCAAATGAAAAAGGAATTATTCATTAATCTACATGTGCATATAATTGTGATGTTAAGCAACGTGATGTGGTATCCATAAAATTTAAAGGAATCTCTTTATATTTTATCTTCTTTTTCCCATTCCCCCTTCGTTAGTGGATAAATTGCCGTTTAAATGTTACTAACTTTTAATAGTCATCTTTAATTCCCTTTTATTAAAATTTTGGAAGTCACAAAGTAATTGACAACCGTTCTTAATTTATAACAATCGTTTTTCTTTTTCAGTTAAGTGACACTTGTGCCGTTTAACTTGAAAGCTCAAAAGCCTCAGCGGTCTTTCCCTTGTAATTTAAATATAAAAAACAAAGAAAAAAGTAACATGGAGCTTTATGGGTGCTTGAGCACCTATTACTTTTACCTAAATTTAGTAAATTTACACAAGCAATTATAAAAATAGTTAATAAAAATAAATTCCTTCGCTACTGAAGGATCTGGAGTTTTCCATTTTTTATATAAAAGGGTAAAAATGTAAAGAGCTAATGCTAATTATGTGGGCTGACCCAGCAGAGTGTGAGCTGCTAAGCAATGTGGGTTGCTAAGCCCAATACAAATAAATACACTTCAAACTTCTGCATATACTATGTAACTCCAACATCCCCCCTCCCCTCTCAAGTTGGAGGGTGGGCACACACCCAACTTGGCAGCCAAAGAATGATGAACTCCACCTATCAAGCACTTGGTAAAAATATCAGCCAACTGGGAATTAGTAGAAACATGATGTAAAGAGAGCAAACCATCAGCCAACTTGGTCCGGATAAAGTGACAGTCAACCTCTATATGCTTGGAGCGCTCGTGGAAAATGGGGTTCTTGGCTATGTGAATGGCAGCTTGATGGTCACAAAAAATAGGGATAGGAGTGGAGACTTGTAAGCCCAAGTAGGACAACAAATGAACCAGCCAAGACAACTCATGCAACAACTTTGTTCATGGCCCTATATTCAACCTCGGCGGAGGATAAAGAGACCACCTGCTGTTTCTTGGACTTCTAACTAATAAGACTACAACCCAGTAACACACAAAACCCACTAATAGAACAGCGAGAATCAGGGCAAGCAGCCCAATCACTATCACAGTATCCAACCAAAGAACAATCAGCAGAATCATTAAGAAATAGACCAACATCAGAAGTCCCCTTTAAGTAGCGTAACACATGTAAAGCAGTAGCCATGTGAGGGACTCTAGGTGCTTGGAGAAACTGACTAAGGTGTTGGACAACGAAGCAAATATTAGGGCGAGTATGGGTAAGAAAATTAAGTTTCCCTATGAGGCTGCGATATGCGTCAGGTCTGGGCAGAAGGTCACTAACATCAAAATGCAACTTAACATTCAAATACAATGGACATACAACAGAAAAGACATCAGAACAATCAAAATCATCAAGTAAATCATAAATGAACTTTTGTTGATGCAAAAGGATATCAGAAGAATGATAATGAATCTGAATACCCAAGAAATAATGGAGAAGCCCAAGATCCTTTATTCGAAATTGGTCATCCAGAAAACTTTTCAAGGCAGCAATTTCAAGCATACCATCCCCTGTTAGAATGATATCATCTACATATACAGTGAGAAACACAGTAGACTGAGGTGATTTCTTCATAAACAAGGAGTAATCATTTAAAGAATGACTATAATCTCGAGAACAAAGCGCATGAGACAATTTAGCATACCATTGGCGAGAAGCCTGACGCAAACCATATAAAGATTTATTCAATTTACAAACCAAAGTATGAACATGAGAGTCAGAAGCAACAGACAGCCCTGGGGGGGAGTTTCATGTACACCTCTTCATTCAAATCACCATGTAAAAAGGAATTATTGACATCCAATTAGAACAAAGACCATTTATGTTTAACGTCATAAGCTATAAGACATCGAATAGCACACATTTTGACGATAGGAGAAAAGGTTTCGTGAAAATCAATACCTTCTATTTGTGTATCTCCTCGTACGACTAGCTGAGCTTTGTATCTGTATACACTACCATCAGCTTTATATTTGATTTTGTACACCCATTACCAACTAATTGTCTTATTACCTTTGGGTAGTTCCACTATATCCCAAGTCCCATTAGCTTCTAATGCCTCAAACTCTTCCTCATGGCTTCCTGCCAAGCTGGATTGGCAGCAGCCTGAGCATAAGAGTGAGGCTCAACTGCTGCATGTTGTGCAACATAAGTGGAGGCAGTAGAGGAGCAAGAAATAGAAGGGGGAAGTTGAACTATATATTTTTGAAGATGAGAAGGGAGATGATGACTTCTAGTAGACTTTCTGACTGCATGGATAGGTGAAACAGGAGCTGCTGAATTGGATGTAGGAGAAGAAGTGACAGATGGAAGTGGAAAGAAAGAAGAAGGAGACGAAGGAGGATCAAAGGAAATATTAGAGGTAGATTCATCAATATAATAAGGGAAACCAGGAGGAAAAAGAGAGGAAGGAGGTGGAGAGGAAGAATAATGGAGATGGAGGGAAAAAATAGACTCATGAAAGAGGACATCTCTGGAGACAAAAATAGACTTGTTCTTAAGATTGTAAAGCTTGTAGCCTTTTTGCCAAAAGGATAACCAATAAAGACACAAGGGACAGCCCTAGGTTGAAACTTATCCCTATGACACTTGGGCACACTTGCATAACAAAGGCAACCAAAATTTTTTAAATGAATATAAGAGGATGCTTTGCCATAAAAAGTTTCAAATGGAGATCTGTTAGATAGAACAGAGGAAGGAAATCTATTTATAAGATAAGTAGCTGTTAAAACACAATCCCTCCAAAATTTTGTTGGATGTTTGGATTGGAACAATAGAGCTCTTGATATTTCCAGCAAGTGTCTATGTTTCCTTTCAACAACCCCATTATGGTGTGGTGTATGAGGACATGTAGTTTGGTGTAGGATCCCATTATCAGAAAAAATTGGCAGGCTAAGTTTGAAGAACCAAGCTCCAAGGCATTATCACTTCTGATTATTTGAACAGAAAGATTAAATTGTGTTTTGACCATGGCAATAAAAGCTTTAAGTAAAGTGAAAGCATTGCTCTTGAAACTTATTAAATGTGTCCAACTGGCCCTACTAAAGTCATCTACAATTGTTAAAAAATATCTAGGCCCAGAATAAGTTTGGGTATGATAAGGCTCCCATGTATCAATGTGAATAAGTTGAAACAGAGAAGTAGAGTTGGATGTAATATCGGGAAAAGGCAATCTAGCTTGTCTAGCCAAAGGACAGATAGAACAAGTAAAAGGATGTTTAGTAGACAAATCCAAGGAAACAGAAGCTATACACTTCAATTTTGCAAAAGGAAGATGTCTCACTCTATTATGACAAATCCTATCAAGATTATTCACATATTGTAGTGAATGAACAGATGAAACATAGGGAACCAACTTTCATTTAGGCTACAGATAGAAGTATTCAAATATGAGCTAGTTATATTCTGCACAACATTATTCAAAACATAATCAGAAGGGGATGAACTAGATACATTCTAGACAATATTATTCAAAATAGAAGTTGAAGGGGATGAATTGGAAAGGTGATGAAGTTTGTATAGCCCTTGGCCCAGTCTACCAAGAACCAGAAGCTTCTTCCTGGAAAGGTCCTGTATCAAGCAGGAACAAGAAGTAAATATGACTATGCTATAAAATTGTTGAATCAACCTATGCACAGAGATGAGATTGTACTTGAAAGTAGGCATGTAAAGCACTTTGTGCAAGACAAATAAAGAATTCAGAGTGAGTGACCCTGTGCATGTGAGTTTTACTTTGTATCCATTAGGTATACTGACTAAGTAGGGAACAGGAAGTGGAGTAATATTAAAAAGAAGTTCTTTAGTAGAGGTCATGTAATCTGTTGCTCCAGAATCTACTATCCAAACACTTCTAGCTACACTAGTTAACATGCAAGCAGAATAAGCAGCAACACCATTAAGCTCAAGCAAAGAAAGATTACTACCAGTAAAGTTAGCAGACCCCTCAAAGTTAGGTTGAGTACTGGAATCAACAAGACTGGATTTTTGCAGCAAACTCAAGAGTTGGGAATACTGCTCCATGGTAAGGCCAGGTATACCAGAAACTGGACCATTAGAACCAACATTTGCAGAATTAAAATTTTCAGAAGACTCAACATTTGCAGTAGTCCCAAACTTTCTTCCCTTGGTAAACTTGAAACCTTTTGGAAATCCAATCAATTATAACACTTATCGATTGTATGACCACTCTTTTTGCAGTAATTACAGAATAAGTCTTTGTTCTGATTAGAAACAAGCCTCTGATTAGGTGAGTCAAAATTAACCTTTTGAGTGTACTGCCTTTGGGGATGAAAATGAGGAAGAAACCTAGTAGGTATAGTTGCATTTGCATTGAAAGATTCCAGGTCAGGTGTGAAATGAGTATTTGGAGTCACTTGTCTTTTCTTTTCATCTTGCAGAAGAAGGTTATACACATTATCAAGTGAAGGGAGTGGATTCATCATGAGGATGTTGCTTCTGATAGTTATATAAGTTTCATTCAGGACCATTAAGAATTGGTGAACTTTATTTTCTTCATCTTCCCTCAACAAACCCTCCTTTGCAGCACAAGTGCATGTATTTGCATGATTCGAACCCATAGCCCCCAATTCATCCCATAATTTCTTTAACTTGTTTAAATAAGAAGCTATATCAAGAGGTCCCTAACATGTAGAAGCCAATTCTTTTTTAATTTCAAATTTCTTTGTTCCATTAATAGTTCCATACCTATTGTTCAACTGTTTCCAGATGCTTTCAGCAGTGTCAGAATATTGGACACTCTCAGCAATCTCAGGTGTGAGTGAGCTGGTTAGCCAGGTTATAACCATGTTATTACATCTGTCCCACTTTTCGACTTAGGGGAACCAGCAGCCGGCTTAGGAAAACTACCATCAATGAAAGCAATTTTATTCCTAGCCGACAAGGATACAATTATGCTCCTTCTCCACCCACCAAAAACACAACCAGAAAAAGGAACAACAACTAAGGACATCCCAAGGTATATCAAATGAATGAAGGAATAATGGACTAGAAGCACGTGGTGTAAATTCATAATCAGCAGTAGTACAACTAGACCCGTTAGTCATGACTGAAACTAGACAAAACAACACAAGCATAAATATACCACAAAAATCAACAGAAATATACCATAGGGTTTAACTTCAACCAACAATACTCAATAACCAGCAGAAGCAGTAAAAAAATAAAACGTGTTTACCAGCCTTTTTTGCAACCGGAGAAGAACGGCCTTGAAAACTCTAGTTTCGAACCTTCTCTCGAAACCGGAGAATTTTGACTTAATACACTGACAATCGGAGTGAGAGCACTGACAATCAGAGTGAGAGCTTAACAAAGTGGAAGAAAATCACTGTGAAACCAACAAATCTTAGCCAGAAACCAAGAAATCGACGATGTGAGTGAATCCCAATGAAAATCAAACCATGAACGGAATTGGACGAAGGTACCATCGATCGACTCGAGAGATGAGTATCTCTAATATTCCGGACTCTGATACCATGTAAAGCTTCGATTTGCACCAGAAATCGAAGAAGAAATTGAACATTAGGGCTTGAGAGAAGAAGGAACAAAGAAGAACAGTGAAAATGAATTCCTTCGCTACTGAAGGTTCTGGAGTTTTCTATTTTTTATATACAAGGGTAAAAATGTAAAGAGCTAATGCTAATTATGTGGGCTGACCCGGCAAAGTGTGCTAAGTAATGTGAGCTGCTAAGCCCAATACAAATAAATACACTTCAAACTTCTGCATATACTATGTAACGCTAACAGTATACACAAAATTTTTGTTGAATTTTGCGGATGCGGTGACCCCTCTAATTACTAGATAGGTCCGTCTCTAATACAGTGTCCTTATTCAGCAGTCCTCATTGACCCATGTAGCTCGCAAATGGTGGTAATAAATTAACTTAAAATCGGATTCAAGATCTAAAATTCTACTACAAATATTATAACTAACTACACTATTGATAAGTAAAATCTGAGGACTAACCATAAATATATATATGGATTATTAAAACCATTATATAGAGTTAGTAATTCGGTGTCCTGCACCTATTACTATCGGAGTGACATTACTCCATTAACGAAAAGAATAATGAAAAAGTAAAAGAATAAAAGGAAAAGCTACTCAAGAATAGAATAAAAAGATAAAGCCACCTCCACCTTTTCTACACAAAATCCATAGTTAATCAAAACCATATTTTGAAGCAAAGCCTAATAACTAATCCTCTCTTTTTCCTCCCCAGAGACGGCTCAACCAATATGGTGGCCTAAAGCCAAACCTTAATAAGAGGCCTTAAATTTATTTAATAAAAAATAATATTTCATCCGTTTTAATTTATATGAACCTATTTCTTTTTTGGTTCGTGCCAAAAAGAATGACTCATTTCCTTATTTGGAAACAATTTACCTTTATGCAATGGTTTATAGCCACACAAAATATATGTGCCTTATTTTACACCACAAGTTCAAAAGTTTTATCTCTTTTCTTAAACTCCGTGCCCAGTCAAATGGGATCACATAAATTGAAACGGAGCGAGTATATTATATTTATTTTTATTTTTGAAACGATGGTATACCAACCATCTTGTACATATCTTGATCATTCATTTTTTACCTTCTAGCTCTCACCATTACAAATATTTTAACATTACGCACTAACACTTTAATAATATTTTTTTACAAAAAATACATTTTAACAGCTATGATAATATTTATATAAATTCTCAAAATTTCAAAATTTGTACCACAAAAAAGTTATCAGTATAATTTCATACATTTAAGATAGTACAATTATAATTCGAAGTGATAATAGCTTAATCCATTCTTTATAAGAAACGATCAATTCTAAATGATACTACAAGAGACTTTATTCTGTAATTATTTAAGTCGTCATCAAATGGTTTATTTTCATATATTGTATATTAATTATAAAACTCGATTTATTTATTTGAATAGCCTCTACCACATACAAAAACACGGAGTATAATAAAATTTAGTATCTTTTATTAATAATTTTATAATATGTAATGTAATAATTTATAATAATGAAAAAATGGGGCCCTTCCATTCTAGGGGCCTAAAGCAATTGCTTTAGTGACTTCCTGTAACGACCCGATCGGTCGTTTTGAGTACTAGCGCTCCGTCCAGCAGTCGAAGACCATGAATAACTTTATTTCAGGTATTATGACTTGTGCGTATGGTCGGAATTGAAATTCAGGAAGTTCGGAGTTAAATTTAAATGAAAATTCTCATTTCACAAGCCTTGAGTTGGGGAAAAATGGTTAAGATTGAAATTTTGAGTAAACGACCTCGGAATCAAGATCTGAATGTTCCATCAAGTTCGTATGATGATTTCTGACTTGGGCGTATACCCGGATTAGGTTTTGGATAACCCGGGAGTATTTTGGCGCCTATTGTGGAAGTTAGCATTTTGGAAGAAATTTTATAAGTTTGGTTTGAAGTGCATTACAGCGTTATCAATGTCCGTTTGGGATTCCAAGGCTGTGAATAGCTCCGTAAGGTAATTCTGGAGTTGGGAGCGCAATTGAACGTGAATTCGGAGGTCCGCAGGTCATTTTGAAACCATTTGGCTAAAGATAGAAATTTGAAGATTTTGAGAAGTTTGACCGGAAGTGGACTTTTTGATATTGGGGTCAGAATCAAATTCCGAAAGTTGGAGTAGGTCCCTAATGTCAAATATGACTTGTGTGCAAAATTTGAGGTCAATCGGACATGATTTGATAGGTTTAAACATCGGAAATAGAAGTTGGAAAGTTCAAAGTTCATAAAGCTTGGATTGGAGGTCGATTGATGATTTTAGCGTTGTTTGATGTGATTTGAGGCCTCGAGCAAGTCCGTAATGTATTTTGGGACTAATTAGTATGATTGGTTGGGGTCCCGGGGGCCTCGGGTGGATTCCGGGTGGTTAACGGATAGAAAATGGATTTTTGTAAATAGCTGAGCTGCTGGTTGCTGGTATTTCCGCTTCTGCGGAGATGGGACCGCAGAAGCGAGGAAGAAGCCGCTGAAGCAGTTGAGCGTGAGGGCAGCCAGGACCGCAGAAGCGGCCCTTGATCCGCTAATGCGTAACCGCAGAAGCGGTAGGCTGACCGGAAAAGCGAAATTGGGTTGGAGCCCCCTGTCCGCAAAAGCGGGACTGTGGAAGCGGTAATAGTTCCGCAGAAGCGGAATTAGCTGGGGCAGAAGCTTTGTTTTAAAATTGGATGTTTGGCCATTTTTCTTATTTTCTTCACTTCATTGGGCAATTTTTGGAGAGCTTCAAGGAGGTATTTCATCATCAATGTTAAGGTAAACTACTCCTACTTATTTCCAAGTTAAATACAAGATTATACCATGAAATTAGACATGAAAATTAGTATTAAAATTGGGGTTTTGGTGGAAAACCTAGAAAATCATATTCATAGAATTTAGCCATGATTTTGAGTATGGAATTAAGAGAAAATCATATATTTGAGTTCGTGAGTTCATGGATAAATTTTATCTTCGAGAAATTTCGGATTTCGGGCACGTGGGACCGAGGGAATTTTTGTCAACTTTTCTATCGGTGTTGGGAATTTCCTTAAATTAGATTCTAATGAATAATCGAGCATATATTAATGGATTTGTATCACTATTGGCAAGTTTTGGAGGTTTGGGGCGTTGGTTCCAGCCTTCGGAAGAATGTAGAATGCCGATTATGGATCTTCGGAGCGAGGTGAGCCTCTTTTCTAATCTTGTGAGGGGAAATTTATTCTATAGGTGAAATAATTGATTATGTGCTCCTATATGAGGAGGCTACGTACGCACGAGGTGACGAGAGTCCGTGCGTAGCTACTATTATGCTATTGTCCGGGTAGTTAGGACCCATCAGCATGTTATACTTGGATTAATTATGAACCCATTGATAACTTGAATTGTTTAAATCACCTTTGATTAGTAAATAAATTTAAAAAGAGATTAAACATCATTCCTGAATTGTTAAACAGAGAAATTGCCTTAATTGGATAAATATTCCCGATAAATTCTTAATTGGCTATTTGAGCATGTATTTTATATGTACCTGCGTCGCATGCGTGATTCGCGAGCAGGGTATATATTTATTTATGGAACGGGCCGAACGCCTCGGCAGATTTAAATAGATGCATCTATTGGTTCGGGCCGCTCGACCCTCGGCAGTGCACAGTTTACATTCCTATTGGATTGAGTCATCGCCTCGGTGTGATTTGCGCATGTTATTTGTCGCTTGAGAATTGTAAATGTGGATTTGGCCTTTCGTGGCTTGATATAAATTGATAAGATAATAAAGAGTAAACCTTGGAAGCCCTTGCTTAATTATTGAAGGTGTTTACCTGTTTTCTGGCTTCGCGAACTTGAACTACTTTATAAATCCATAATTTTCTTTGTATTTCTAGAATATTATTAATTGACCTCTAGTGAGTGTTGGAGTTGGCCATCTCGTCTCTACTCCTTCAAGATTTGGCAGGATACTCTTTGAGTACACGTTGATTATGTACTCATACTACACTTCTTTGCATTTCTGTTGCACAGGTGTATATACCTCTAGCAGCTTACTGGGCGTAGCAGCATGGATGACTCTAGGACTAGGTGAGCTGCATTGTTCGAGACGACCCGCAGCTAGTATAGTTCCTTTCAGCATTTTTATTATTTATTTCCTGTCCACTGTATTTCGGACAAAGCTTGTATTTTATTTCTCCTATCGATAGTTGCTCGTGCACTTGTGACACCGGGTTCTGGGGATGTATTTGGATTATTTGGAAATCTTAAAAGTTGTTTAAATATTTCATTATTTATTTGGAGGAATATACTGAGTCTTGTTTAAATTGTATAAAAGAAATGTTTTTTTTTTAATTCTTATAACGAGGATTTGATTAAGTATTCTAGTTGGCTTGCCTGACAGAGGTGTCCGGCGCCACCACGATCCTTAGTGGATTTTGGGTCGTGACAACATGGTATCAGAGCTCTAGGTTCCCGTCGGTCTCACAAGTCATTAGCAAGTCTAGTAGAGTCTCGCGGATCGGTACGGAGACTTCTATACTTATCCTTGTGAGGCTACAGGGCTATTAGGAGTACTTCCCTCTTGATTTCCTTATCGTGTGGTTCAATTCCTTTGAGGCTTATGCCTTTGATTTCTTCCTGCTCAGAATTACGCGAGCGCTTGTTATAAATCGAAAGTTGTAAAATTGAAATGGCACTACAAATGTGGTGCGGGATGATTCTCCCGATATAGTTGATTTGACTATTATGGTCGCCTTATGGAAGGATATTCTATTGTTTCAGCTCAGTAACAGAACTTCTAAAAGCCTTGAGGCTAGGCACAGGTTTCCATAATACTTATGAGCGATTATTCTGTAGTGTTGTTGTGATGGTAGGGTGTTTGACCACGTGTCGGGGTAGTGGATGAATTGAAGAGAGGTTTACTCAGTGTGTAATCAAAGGAATTCAGTATTTTATTCCCGGCAGGGGAAAGACAACCGAACTAAGGATGGTCAGATGTGGACTGGTGGAAGTAATGAAACGTGGTAATTGCTAGCGTGGTGGAGTTCTCCTCTATATGGGGGTGCTGTTGTCCTAATTGAACACTTGAAGTTTGTCGGTGTTATGATCTGCTACAATTCACCTTGGGGCAAGATATTGTGAAATAGTATTGGAGACACAACTATCAGATATCGCAGGGTGCGGTGGTTCTGGATTGAATTAGTATTTTAATATAGCGGTTCGAGAAATATGACCTTCAAAAAAGTTTGGAGTTAGTAGCAAATTGTGGAATTCAAGCGCTATGAAGATAAATTTTATTAATACAACGACTGAGCAACAAAAGGTGAGAAGGACATATGGTAAGCATTAGGCGAAATTTTAAACTTCTAAAGGGCTAGACTTAGGGAGCGTAGGTCGAGCGATGGATTAAAGAAGTGAGATTGCCTAAAGTGGGAGAGCAGCGGAGCTGCGTAGGGGCTTGGTAAGGGGAAAACTATGCACCTTAAGGGAGTCTGGAACGACTTGAGAATATTGGTGCTTGGTTATTGGCGTCTACAGATCTAATTTGAAGTAGGGATTCTTGTGCGGCCAGATCTAATATAACGGAAATGAGCCGCTTAAATGAAGAAAGATGTAGCATGACTTTGAAGTGGAAGGATGTTGTCGCCCATTTAAGGGATGTCCGCGAGGGGTGAATGGACTTTTGCAGCTAGAGAGTGAGCTCGTACTCATGATGGGATGTTGTTGTCGTATTGATTGTACTCCATGCAACAGCGTTGGGAGATGCCGGGGAGTGATTACTACAGGTGGGGTATTCCTGTGAGCAGGTTAGCAGTCACATGGTTGGCGAGGCTTCTGCGAAGAGTTCTACTGGTTATGCAACAAAGGGAATTGTTGTGTGAATGTTGTTAATGATTTAGAGTATCAAATTGGGTTTCTATGGTAAGATATCGAGAATGCTGGCAATTGATTGCGCAAGGTTATGTCAATAAGAGATTAAGGATCCTGGTAAACTTCAGAGTTTTGTAATAGTTGTTTCGAGCTAAGTGGGAGAGTCCCACCGTCTATGTTTGGGTTGTATGGTTAACTACTTGTGAAGTTTCTAGTGATTATCATATTGATGGGTTATTTCAGCTACGAGAAAGGAACATATGTGCTAATTTGAGCAAATGAATTATTAAAGGTGTGCTATCGTTAGCCTTATTGGCCCATGTTCAGACTTGGGGAGTGATTCTGTCGGGTCCTCCATTGAGAATCATGGAGTTGATTATATTCGGGCCAAGTCAGAGTGGGCGGCTCTCAACAATGGTCCTAGTGGATTCAAAGAGGTAAAGTGTGGTGCCTAATGGTTTCGAGCCTACAGGAACGGTCAAGAACCAAGCTTGCTAGTGGCCTATGAGAAGAGGCGCAGAATGTTCTATGATGTTGTCTTGCGATGTAGCAATGAGGAGGTATGAAATGGTTCGTGGGATTTGAGACAGCAGGGTCTCGTGGTTCAAGGTCACTTGGGATAAGCGCGGATGGAGTATGTTATGCATTGAATGGAGTTGGTATTATTTCTAAGGCAATCAAGGATAAATTGGAAGAAGATAGATTTGTTAGCCGTAGTTGAAATGGCATATTGGGGCCAGCGATCAGTTCATTCCGCGTGATCAAGTTATGTGTGTGATTTGTGGCGGTACGTGTGAGGCTTGTCGGCCGCCATAATTGATGTTGTTCAGAAGCATTCTTCTGTTATTGGTTGTTAAGTGGAAGCAGATTCCGGAAGGGCTGTGGTGGCTTGGACCACTACCCGCAGATTTGCATATTCTATGGTTATGGGAATTCACCTGTGTGTTGCTATAATTCCCCTGAAGTGATTAAAGTGCAAGGTTCTTATATGATGAAGTTTTGAAATAATAATGGTTTCGGAGTTATGATGAAAATCGTGTTCTATCGTATGTTGGCACGTTGGGTGCAGTGAGTAGCATGGAAATTCGAAATGAGGATCAAGGTTGCAGTTTGGTGCTGGTAGGGATGTCACGGGCTCGGATGAGCAAGGAAAGGGTTGAATGATTAAAGTAAATTGGTGTTGTCTTCAGCGTCACCTAATGTTGTACTATGGGCCGGTCTTGGACCGGGCCCGGACGGGGCTCGCGGGCTAAACAGCTATACTGGCCTGGCGGGCCGATCCTGGTGGGCCTGGGCTAAATGGTGCAAGAAGCCAGTGACGGGCCGGTTACAATTGGCATGCCCACGATCCCGGGATCGCTAAGCCCGGGATCGACTGGCGGGCCTGGGCCGGTCCTAACAGGCCTAACGGTCCTAACGGGCCTAACGGCCATTTTTCAAATTTTTTTTTTTTTAAAATACCAACGGTTAGATTTTTAAAATCTAGCCGTTGGGCTTCAAATTTTATCCGTTGGCCACTTTAAAAAATAGCCATTTGGCCCCCAAACTTTATTTTAACCCCAAACTTTATATAATTACACTTTTTCCCATTTTTCAACTATAAATACCCCCTCATTCTTCCATTTTTAATCACCAATTCATCAATCTCTCTCAATCTCTCTCAATCTACATCTAATTTCTCTTCTATAATTGCTTATTTTATTATTGCAAATTCGTGAAAAATTGTGAAGTTGGTGAATTGAAGTATTCAAGTCTTCAAGTCTTCAACGATTTTCAATTTTCAAGAAGTTGTTCGGCAATTCGGGAAACTCGTTCCAACTCTTAATTTTTAAGAATATATTTTTGTGTGTTTTAGTTTGCATAATTGTAATTAATATGGCATTTTCTTTGAAAAAAATGTTTGGTGGTAAGGGAAAAGCTAAAATTGATGAAAGTAGTTGCCAACCTACTACCCTTCCCCCGGCTCCCCAACCCAGACATGTTACCCGTCCTGCTGCTCCTATTATTCTTGATA
>MU708775.1:198674-223645 GCA_026770625.1 Nicotiana glauca | reverse complement strand
TTTTTTTTAACCCCTCCCTAGTAGTGTGTATTGTGTGTGTATTTATAGTGATGGGGTGGAGAGTAGTTTTGGGGGTAAAATATTTTGGGGAAGGTTTTGGGGGGAAAATATTTTAGACTTTTCAAATGTTTGGCCAATTTGAATTTAAGATCAAGCTTTTTCATTTCCCTCTTCTTTTTGTTGTTTTTTCTTCTTTAATTAATTAAAAACCTAAACTAATTTCTTAAATTAATTCAAATTGTAAAATTAAGCTAATTATCTAACTATGTAAAAATGATCATTTTTTTATGTTTGATTAATAGCACAATTAGCTCAATGTAATTAATTCCTAAATACAAATTAAACCTAAGGTGGCTTGAAATTAAAATGTGACATTTTTTATGGTTTTTTTCTATGATGATTTTTTTTTAAAATGTTAAAAATGCATGCCATGCAACTAAATAAAGAAAAAAAAATACCTAAAAACCAATTAAAATTATTTCAGTCTATTTTTTAGGAGTTATCTTCATGAAGGGCAAAAATCACATGCTTAAAGCAGTTTTCATTAATTGATGAAAAACGGATGGCCGCAGTTTGTCATGGGCAATTGTACCAACAAAGAATGGCCCGCGCCTATAACAAGAAAGTGCGTCCCAGGAATTTTGAAGTGGGACAGCTTGTGCTCAGACTCATTCTCCCTCATCACCAGCAAGCAAAAGGAAAGTTTGCTCCTAATTGGAAGGGTCCATACATAATTCGGAAGATATTGCCAAGGGGAGAACTGTATTTGGGAGACATCAAAGGAAATGATCCTGAAACAGCGGTCAATGCAGATGTAGTTAAAAGGTACTATGTCTAGGCCTCCTGGTTTGATGGCTTTTGTGTAATTGAGAGGACGAAGGCTTTCCTTCCCGCTATCCCAAACACTATCAATCCTTCGTAAACCCCTTGAGCCGGTTACGCTTCTTTGGCTACCCTATTTGGAACCCGAAAGTACAATAAGAAAAAGAAAAAGGAAAAACTAAAAGAAAAGATAAGAAAAAAAACAACAAAAAAAATTAAAAAAAAAGAAAAAAGAAGAGAAAACAAAAACAAAAACAAAAACAAAAACAAAAACTGTTCTCTGAACTACGTTCGACTTGATTCCGAAAGGATACGTAGGCAGCCTCTCCCTGAGGTTCAGTCACATCAAAACAAAAATCCCAATTCCCCCCAAAAATTGAAACTGGGGCAGATGATATGTTGGTTCGGCTAGGAATCCGCCGAAATGGTTCCAAAGTTGTAGTTCCGCCCAAAATCCTTTGTACCCCAAAAGACCTTGTCCAAGTCCTTCTGATCAATTGGCAAAGGAAGGGATGTGAAAAATGTCATTATGGGAATCTGATACAATTCAAATTGAGAGAAATAAAATGAGAGAGTCTTATCGGTGAAAACCTTCGGACACCATAAGGCGACGGTGAGTAGAGAAATTGAAAATGAGAGAGTCCGCTTAGTGAAAAATCGCAAAGAGCACTATCGGGCGATGGTGAGAAGAGAAATGAGAGAGGTCGATTGGCAAAAACCCGCAAAGGGCGCTATCGGCCGAAAAAGAAGACATCTCACCACAAAAAGAGTCCTGGCAAGGTTACCTGGTTTTGAAATACAGGTCAATGGGTTCACGAGAAGCTGGAAAGTTTGTGTGGGTCGGGCATCCAGTCCAAGAAGCATGTCATGTTCATTTGAAGCCAGCATGCACACCCCAGATAAGTCCTTCTTTTCCCCCGAAAGGGACGCTTCTCTTTAAACTCATATGCTTGCCTTTTGCATACTTTTTCTTTGAATCCCTTTCGGTTTAACTTTGATTCTGGAATTACTGCAAAGAAAAGGTGGCAGGACTGGTTCTATAGAGCTCCGCCTGGCAAGAGCCGAAGAAAAGACCCAGCCTCAGCAGCTGCGTCAGTCCAATCCCGATTGACCATGGTGGTGGATGCTTTCGAAGCAAAGACATTGGAAAGAGATGAAAGTCAAACGCAAAAGTCTTAAGAGCAGAATAAAGTGAAAAGGCCAGAGCCCACACGACCGAGTCATCATGAAATTCTAAAAGAGATTCACCCTCAAAGCCAGCAAACGACGGAACTCTCAACGGAAAAGGAGACGAGATCAAGCAATTGAGATGATCAAGGCCACAAAACCAACCATCGTTTCAAACTAACAAATTATTCTTTGTTGAAAGTTAAAACAGTTGTCAATCAAAGCAACCGTGCAAGAATCAGGTGCAGCCCAAAAGGAAATGAAATGCACAAGCACGAAAACAGCTTCGCAACAGGGAATCGACCAAAAAGGAAGTTTCTCCCCAATTCTTTCATGCGCATTGCTAAATAAAAAGGAAAAATATAAAAAGAAGAAGAAAAGAAAAGAAAAAAGATAATGAAAATGAAAGTCCCAAAAGAAAAACAAATCAGGGTAGCATAGGACCATATTCCTTAAATATCCCGGCATAACCCGAGGATCCCCTGGCATAACCCAAGGAGTTTTTTCTTTCCAAATTCCGGCATAACCCGAGGATCTCCCTGGAATAACCCAAGGAGCTCTTTTCTTTCCAAAATCCCGGCATAACCCGAGGATCCCCCTGGCATAACCCAAGGGGCTTTTTCTTTCTAAAATCCCGGCATAACCCGAGGATCTCCCTAGCATAACCCAGGGAGATTTTTTCTTTCCAAATCCCGGCATAACCCGAGGATCCCCCTGGCATAACCCAAGGGGCTTTTTTCCTTCCAAATCCCGGCATAACCTGAGGATCTCCCTGGCATAACCCATGGAGCGTTTTTCTTTTCCAAATCCCGACATAACCCGAGGATCCCCCTGGCATAACCCAATGGGCTTTTTCTTTCCAAATCCCAGCACAACCCAAGGATCTCCCTGGCATAACCCAAGGAGCTTTTCTTTCCAAATCCCGGCATAACCCGAGGATCCCCCTGGCATAACCCAAAGGGCTTTTTCTTTCCAAATCCCAGCATAACCCGAGTATCTCCCTGGCATAACCCAGGAAGCTTTTTTCTTTCCCAAATCCCGGCATAACCCGAGGATCCTTCTGGCATAACCTAAGAGGCTTTCTTTTTCTTTTCAAATCCCGGCATAACTCGAGGATCTCCCTAGCATAACCCAAGGAGCCTTTTCTTCCCAAATCCCAGCATAACCCTAGGACCCTTTTTTTCTTTTTCCGGCATAAACCGGTCATTTTCCAGCATAACCTGGATTCATTCAGAAGGATACACAATCCTGATTTAATCACTTAGATATGTGTCACAACTAACTCACAAAATTTTTCTAGTGAAAACTGGGGCAGAAAATTTCGTTCGTTGTTTGTTTTGGTATCTTAAGCAGGTTGACTTCAAGACATAAGGTGCGAGATGACCGATGGAATGAGTCTCAATCCAGAATCAAGAAAAGAACAAAAGAACAAAAGAAATGAACTCAAATGTGAAGAAAACAAGGGTGCGGATTGTTCAAAATCTGATTGAAGTCACATGTTCCGCTGATCCCGTTTAGATCCATGCGGCAGAAAGAATCGAACACCTACAGCTTAGGAGCATCAAGATTCAGATTAAAGTCCACAGCAAAATCAGCTAAGACTCAAGATCAAATTTCAAGAGAATTATAGATAGGGATCTTGTAACTCATAGTTGATAGGCATAGCTAGCTTAGCTTTGATTTTTCTTTTGGTGTAATAAGGAGGTCAGCAAGTAGTTGCAGCAACAACAGTAGTAAAATCACAACTCCTGGTAGTCCTAGCTACCAAACCTTCCAGAACTACACTGACCTGATTCCTTTATAGCCAAGGATATGTAGGCAACCTTTGAAGCAGGGTACGGTCAGACGGTTTTTAAAATGCTTCTCATGGAGTGCCGAGCAGGCAAAAATCCTTCATGGCGCTCATTTATCTTTGACCAAAAACCCTTCGTGTCTTCGAGCAAAGAGGGGCAGCTGTGAGCACGCGATTTTTGCCTCGCTTAAATTACTCCTCTATAATTCATTAAAATTAGGATTTTTCTTTTTTTTTTTTGAATTTTAGGAATTAATTGCATGATTTTGTGTCTTGTTTGAATTTTTGTGTGCATTTTAGTACGCATTTTAATATTACAAAAAATAAAGAAAATAACAAAAATGGTTCTTTGCATTTCTACTTTCAAATTTTAAAATTTGTCTTAAGTTTTCTTTTAAATTAGAAATTAGTTAATTTTGAAATTTTAATTAGTATAATTGTAGAGTCAATTTGAGTCTTTTATTTTTTTGATCTTATATTTAATAAAATCAAAAAATTCAAAAAAATATAAATAAATAAAATACAAAAAATAAAATACAAAAGAAAAGAAAAGAAGAAAAAGAAATAAATGTAAGTGAAACAGTAAAGCAATGGCTGGCAAATGTTTGGGCTAATGCTGGTCTTAGCCCAAACAAATCCTTCCCAAGCCCGTTTCATTTACCCAGCCCAATAACCCCAGACCCGGCCTGCCCTATTAAATGTGAAACGAGGCCGTTTTGGCGTCAAGGAATCGTGGCCTTTCATATCCCATCATTTAACCACTCTCATCAATCCAAAGAAATTAATAAAAATGTCTAAAAATTGTATCAACCCTAGAGACAGACCCCTTTTCCTCGTAATCATCGTTCCCTGCCGGCTCCACCTTACGCCGCCGCCAGAAATTGCCTCACGGCGGCGGTCGGCATCCAATGACACCCAAATTCACACCATCCCCTCTCCTTCACCTCCCCGTTTCATATCTATCATTAATTTCCTTCAAATCCCTGTCAAAACGCCCAAACCCTTGAAACCTTAGGCGGCGCCACCACCGTGCACGGCGGCGCCACCACCAAATGACACCAATCTTACACCACACACTCTCTTCATGTCCCTCTTCTCAAATCCTTGGCTATCCTCTTCCGAATCATCTTGTATGGCATCGAAATTCAAATCCAAGAAGCGGCAGAATCCTAGGACCTCATAGGTGAGTTTTCTTTGTTCCTCTTCATTTGTTTCTCTTCCATGACCGTTATTTCTTCAAGATTAATCAATCTAGGTTTTGTTTTTCTTTTTGTTTGACATTCCGTCTAGAATCAGTAGTCGAATCTGTTTTTGTCTGTTCTTATTTGTTTATCTTTATGTTTGTTTGAATTTTAATTCAGTGATAATGATTAGCATGAATTTATTCTGTAACTTTGTCATTAAATAGGCATAGCTCTTGTTCAATGCTCTAGGCTTGGTTTAAGTGCTTGGTTTTTAAATCAGTAGGGTATCCTCTCACTCGATCAACCTACTCCATGATTAATTGATGTTGTTGTTTTAATTGATGTGATTCTGTTCTTTTCCGATTTGATTAAGTAGTTCCTGATCCAATTTCGTTTAAAATGCTTATTACTTTAGAGAATAAATTTAGTAAGTTAATCTCCAGGTTTATATTAGTTGGTTTGAATGATGAAGTTCAAATTTAGGCTGAAATTCTCAATTTTGGTTAGCTAACCATGGTTAATAATAGGGTAATGGGTTGAGGTTAATTGAGATAAAATTAGTAATTTCAGGGGTATTTTGGGCACTTAAAATGGGTTAGTTTGTTAGGCTCAGTAATTTCAGAATAAAAGTGAGGGTAGTATAGGTATTCTAGAAATAGAAAAAAAAGCTAGAATACCCTAGATTCTTCTAGAAGAGGGTCTTAGTGTAAGTTTCAGCACTCTTAATGCAGTAACTTGAGAAACAAGTCAAGAAATTAGGACTAATGAGTAAATTCTAAAAATAAAAAAGGGGAAAATGAGTGAAGAAGTTCTAGAACCTTCCTGCCCTTCTTCCTGCCTATAAAAGGCAGCCTACCTGCCTTCATTGACAAGTTACACACTCTGAAAATTCCAAAAATTTCCAGCTCCCAAATTTCCCACCAAAAACATTTTTAGCAAACTTAGCCTTAGAAATTTGAAATTCAAATTCAAAAACATAAAATCTGTACTTCTAGGGTTACAAAGTTTGATCCTAGATCTGAATCTTCAGAAAAAAAAACAAAAAATAGCAAAAACTCAAAAAAAAAAAAAACTCAAAAATATTGTTCTATGGTAGTACTTAGGATAATTCCAAGCTGTGGTATTTAATTTGCATTCTAGCCTAGTTTCCAGTGGCTGAAGTGTCCAGGGTCAAATTCGCGCTGTTTTTGGATATATTTAAGCTGTTTTGAGTGGAATATTAGTTGAGATTGGTTCTAGTTTGTGTGACATTGCGTTTCTGGGTTTTAACTAAGTCCAAATCGATTCCCGCTGTTGTGAATTGCTGTCCGAGCCTGCTGTTTATTGCCTACTACTGTTGATCTTATTTCCTTCTTACTTTGCTCAATTCCAGGTACATTATTGTCTCTCATAATCTGAAGTTCCCCTCAATGTATGCGAACAACTTTGAAATCAAAATGAGGAAGAATTGCTAATTACTACGTGAATCTGTCTCTGTATTTCATTACTAGTTCGAAATTGCTTTGTAATTAAATTGGACAGACTTTGGATTGTACAATTTGGATTGTTTTGAAGTTAATTTGAACTGTTATGAGGCTAGGAATCTGTATAGGACTGTTGTTCATTCAGTAGCCTAGTATAGTTTATTTGGTGATTAGTCTAGCTTTCAATGTTAAGCAAGAGCGTAAATATAAAAACTGATCTCAGGTGTTGATTTAGATTCGGACATCATGCCTAAGTAGTTTACCGTATTCCTACTTTTTTTTCATAGTTAGATTGAATCTCATCTCCTATTTGTAATTTAATAAGAATGGATATGTATAAGTGTTAGGAATAGATTTGTCAATCTTATTATTGTTTAATTGGATTGCATAAATGACTGTTTTCAAACTATATGGACATTATAAATGCGATGTCAATTGTAAATAGCCTTATTTGAAACTATTAGAATAGTTGTAGTTTTAACTCCAGGTGATTGTTCAATAATACTGGGTTCAATATGTTCAGCAAGTGCTTAGGAGTACGCTTAGGTGTTAATACCATGTTGTTATTGAAAATTAAATTAATTATGATTTTCAGCATTAAATTTTCATTTTAAATCTGTAAAGTTAAGAGCATGTGAATCAAACCCAAACAACTATCAAAATTTTGATTGAATGCTGGATCTTAAGTTGAGTTTAAATTGATAAATAGTTCCTCCTTGCTTAACGCTAAATATGCAAGCAAGTGTGACGACCCGACTTGTCGTCACGTGAGTTACCACCCCGTTTCCCCCATATTATATTTTTCTATGTTTCAATATCAGTATTTGAGTTGATCGGATAGAATTGAATTGGTTTTAGTTGGAAATGAGACACTTAGCCTCTTAGAAGGAAGCTTATTTTAGAAAAGTCAACCGGAAGTAGACTTTAAAGTTAGAAGGCTCAGATGTGAATCCCGATGATTTGGTTAGCTTCAGGGGATGATTTGTGACTTAGGAATACGATCGGAATTGAGTTTGGAGGCCCGGTATAGAATTAGGCTTGAATTGGCGAAGTTAGTATTTTGGCGAATTCCGGTAGATAGGTGAGATTTTGATCCGAGGGTCGGAATGGAATTCCGAGAGTTGTTGTAGCTTTGTTAGGTGATTTTGGATGTATGTGCAAAATTTCGGGTCATTCGGAGGTGTTTAGGTCGGGTTTTTGATCGATTGTGCAATTCGAAAGTTTTTAAGAAACTTAGGCTTTGATTTGGTGAAATTTGATAATTTTGATGATTGACGATAATGTTTTGGTGATTCGAGCAAGTTTGGATAGGGTATTAGATCATGTCTGTACTTTTGGTTGAGGTCCCGGGGGCCTCGGGGTAAGATCGAGTGTTAAAAACGAGAGTTTTTGAAGTTGCTTTAGGTCTGTGATTTCTGTCATCTGGTATTTTCGCTTCTGCGGAAATGGACTGCAGAAGCGGTTCCGCAGAAGTGGTTAAGGGAGCGCAGGAGAGATGTTGGTATGGGTTGTGAAGTTCCGCAGAAGCGAACTTGGTCCGCATTAGCGGATCCGCAGGAGCGGACTTTTGGCCGCAGAAGCGGACTTGGGGATCTGCAGAAGCGAGTTTCTTGTTGCATAAGCGGTCGTGGGGAAATTAAGTGAAAACCGCGGAAGCGGATATTTGGACGCGGAAGCGATACCGCAGAAGCGATTTTGAGAACCGCAGAAGCGGAAACTGGGCTGGTCATAAAGGATTTTATTGAAACATTTCATCCGCGTGGGTTATGTATTCTCCTCCATTTTTAGCGAGCTTTAAGTTATTTGAGGCGATTTTTGAAGAGGGATTCAAGGAGGAATGATTGGAGGTAAGATTCTTGAACCTAAAACTCGTTTTTATTGTGAAATCTACCTAGAAATTCATGGAATTAAGCCTAAAATGGATGAATTAGGGCTTGGGATTTTGAGAATTTAAAATTGGAATTTGATAGGTCATTTGAGATCGGATTCGGGAGTTCTTGGTATGTACAGACTCGTGGGGAGATGAGGAATTCGGTAATGTGAGTTTTGTAAATTTTCGAGAAGCGGACCCGAGGCTCGGGTTTTTGCCAACTTCGAGATTTTTGGTGTTTTTTGAGTTCTTTTGATTGGGTTATGTTTCTTTAGCCTATTGTAATGTATCCGTTGTGATTTTGGCCAGATTTGATGTGTTAGGAGGTGGATTCGAGAGGAAAAGTCATAGCGGACTAGTCTTGTGGCCGGTTTGAGGTGAGTAATAGATGTAGATGATGACCTGAGGGTTTGAAACCCCGGTATATCACACTGCGACGCTATATTAAGGTGAGACACGTACTCTACGATGAGTGCGGGGTCGTTTGTGATTGGAGGACTATGTTTTAGTCCGTTCGAGTGATGTTCATAATGTGCATTGACTAGAAATTGATTGGTAAACATCCTACATGGATTACTATGAGCATATTTGGGCTGCGTGTCGGTTATTTGGATCCCTTAGGGATTATTATCACTGTTTCCATGATGCTTAGCATGTTTTTATGATATCAGTCCTGAGTTAAACACTGTCTCGAAATGATTACTAAATTTCTAAAGTTTTAAACACTTAAGCTATAATTCCTGATAATTAGAACTGAAAATGATAAATTGACTGTGCCCGTGTGGCTTGCATGCATATAACTGGACTGATTATGGATCGGGTTGCATGCAATGCTACGATGATATTGCGCTTGGGCTGTAGGAGCACCTCCGCAGTCTGAACACCCACAGTGAGCGCGGGTACCCAAATGGATCGGGTTGTACGCCGCAACGGTCATGTGCATTGCATTGCATTCATGCATCGATGTCTATCTGTTTTGCCTGTCATTACCTAATGTTGTTCCACCGTTAAATGTGTAGAAATATTGGTTATAGCTTTGCATTGTCATATTTCGGGATTTCTTACTCTCAGCCATTATATATGTCTATTACCACTGAGTTGGAAGTACTCCCTTTACTCCCTGCACCATGTGTGCAGATTCAGGTGTCTCAGGAGCATAGTTGAGCTATTTGCTATTTTTCAGAGTTTCTCAGGAGTTGTCTAGGTAGCTGCCTGAAATTCGCAAGACCCGACTCCTCCCCTATCCCTTTATTATTCCGCATTTGTGAACATCAGTATTACTGAGGATTTATTATTTTGTCATCTTAGAGGCTCTAGACTCATGACACCAGGTCTTTGGGAGTTTTGTTGGTAGTTGTTATGATTTCCGTATTATTTCTGTCTATTATCATTGGTTAGAACTATATTAGTTGATAATTTAATGCTATAAATTTGAAATGGGTTGTGTGGTTGAGTTGTCAGCGTTATATGGTCGGGCTTGCCTAGCATTTGTGTTGGGCGCCATCACGACCGGGATTGGGGTCGTGATAAGTTGGTATCAGAGCCTAGGTTACTAGGCCTCATGAGTCCTGAGCCGGTTAGTAGAGTCTCGCGGATCGATATGGAGACGTCTGTATTTATCCTCGAGAGGCTGCGGAACCTTTAGGAAACACTTCATATTCTTGAAACTCTTATCATGCGTACTTGATTCAGCTTGAGATATAACTTTTGAAATTCCTTTCACATGTCTGTATGCGCACGAGAGCGCTCAGTATTGTATGTGCCTCGATGGCTTGTGATTCCCCGATCAAGGGGCGAGATGTGATCCCGTGAGTACAATGTTGGGCCAGTCTGGAAGACTTGAGGCCGGATCTTTGCCTATGGCTTGAGCACCGAGGTGCTGATCGTGTGAGCAAGTGTTTTGAACTTATATGTTTAGTATTGTCCTTATTAGCTGGAATGGCAGTTGGATATCCATGTGATGAGTATGTTAGTACTGCGAGATGTATCTATGTGACTTGGTAGTGACGAAGAAGTCTGCTGGATAGTAGGTGAACTGTTAAGTATTCGATTCCTATTATGATTTGATGTGTAGCCCGAGTTATGGGCGCGTGAAGAATATTTTTGTATCTCCTAGTTGGGAAGTGAAGTACATTACGTGTGGCGGTATGAGTTCAGACTCAGAAAGACTAAATGGTTGTGTTATATGTATGACGGTGGAAGGTGTGTTGAAATACTAAACTGAGGCGAAGCAGGTGGGTTATCTCATGCGGAGTGTTCTTAAGTGGTATGATTCTTATGTATATTGTTAGAAGATCTCATGTGTAATTGAAAGGTACGTGTTGTAATTTGATAAATTCGGGTCTCTTAAGAAAGTGGACCCAACTGATGTGGGGATGAATGCGAGGTTTGTAGAGGATTTCAATATTCGAGGATCTGTGTTTTCATAAACTAGTAGATGATTTGAGTTTAATCTCACTATAATATTGTGGAAGCATTAGAGTAAAAGTATTATGGGTTATTAAATGTGTCCTGATAGATGGCTTCGAGCCAAGTTGGGGAGGTTGTTGTTGATTAGACGATCGCACGGTTATGTGCTATGTTGTTTCCACTTCGAAGTATGCTGGAGGATCAGTTCTGGTTGCAAAAATTAAGCCGGGGATGGCACGTGTGAAGGAAAAATTTTGATAAAGGTTATACGATTCTTCGTAGATGCGAGGAAATAATAGGATGTCTTGAGCTGTTGCTGGTAAAGAATGCTCAGTGTATAGAAAAGGAAGATTGCTGTTTGTATTGGTATGAGATCATGTTCTGCGGTGTCAGAGTGCTAATAAGGCACGAGTAGTTCTGTTCGTTAAGTCGGATAATTTACAGTTGTGTAAGAGTGAATGACTCTCGACAATGGTTTTATTGTGTCCAAGATTTGGCATGTAATAATCAGGTGTCTCAAGGTTGTGTATGTGGTCAGAGACTGTGTATTCATCGGGAAATGTCAAGACTTGTGGTATTTTTATATAATTATGGGATTCTATGCGTCGGTATAAAAAAAAGGGGGTAACAGATTTAGATTCACAAGAGGTTCTTCATAGTAGAGGATTTTGGGAATGTGGTGTTTCTGTGAACGTTTGAGAGAGTATTCGGTGGCCTATGGGTCTTAGACAGTGTGGTCATATGTTTGAGCCTCGTGTGGTGAGCCTGGATTGAGGCATTGTGATGCTACAGCAAGGGAGAAATATCAAGTGAATGATGAATAATAAAAGAAATTTGATAGACGGAATAACTTGATAATAGACCGAATCGGTATGGTAAGGGTATGATTAATTCTTTGTAGGTGTTCGAGGTAATGAGCTTTTACAGGCATTTTGCAGCAATGCTCTTCGATTTTGACGGCTTGCTCAGCTTGGTTTAGATAAAAGGATTCAGTCCTGGTAGTTTAGCTTGTACAAATGGAGTTGGCAGAGATGTTCTTGTTGGGTTTTACCGTGGTTTGAAGATGAGTATATTTCCTATGGGTATGCGAAGCATGGAGTGTGTAATGATTTTTCTTCTAAATGGGATCAATGAAAGTTCTTGACTAGTTGAGTGCGTCGATATCTGCGGCGCGGAAGGGAGGTAAAAGTTCTCATGTTATCCTAGGGTGGCATAGTATATGCGATATGTTGTGGAGGATTGGGATTTGTGTGTGTAAGGTTCGGTTTAGTTCTGAATGGAAAGTCATTAAATTCTTAAGCAGCACAGACAGTTGCGGGTGATTTAAGAATCTATCTTCAGAGGATTATGGTGAATGATCCTCATATGACTAAGGAAATGGTGTTGCTAATCATAGTGATTTGATGAGGGTATATGTTTCAGAAAAAGGGCAATATGATTAAGTTGATGGCACTTCGGTAGTGTTGCAGCATTTTCTTGATAGATCGACTATTGATATCTAAGTTTGTTTGGTGGCACAGGGGGAATTTCAGAATATCTTTTGTGGAGTGGTTGGGTACTCGAGGGGTAATATGTATTTATACTGCAGAATTTGGGATCAGGCATAGTAATTTGTGTGCTATGTGGAGCTGGAGACTGAGAGTTCTCATGTTCAGGCTATGTAGTGGTTATGGATAGTGTGTATTGGTACCGTTAGCGACTATTGGGATTGGAGGCTCGAGTGGATCCTTCTTTGTTGGTAAGTTAGATTTTGTATATGATGCTGAGCTGTAGACTGGTTGTCGCAATGTGGGTTATTCTAGACTATTGTGCTATGGGCTATGTCGGAAAAGGCCATGAGTTGCATGGCGAGGTGCATCGGATTATATTATAGCAGAGTGGTTGGTATTCCAAAGATCAATGGACGGCTGGGGAAGGATTTCTTTCCTTAATTGGGTCTTTGTGACGGATGTCAGTATAGAGGTTTTTACCATTGATTCAGTTCCGGTATTGAGGGACTTTTTCGGATGCGTTCCTTATGAATGGGCATGTCGCCGAACGAGACTGTGGATTTCAGTAATTATTTGGTGCCGGGCACCGTATCGTACGCCTCCGGCATGAGTTATAGTAGTGGAAGGAGCAGCTTCAGGCTTCTTGGTAATGAGTTTGTTGGTAAGCTGATTGGATACGTGTTTAGCTTGAGTTGGCTTGGTTAGTCCCGAATTGTATTGATGAAGGATAGGTTGATTCGATCGTTATTGAACCTGCTAGTGATCTGGGGAGATCTATGAGTTGCTTTTTCGGTGCTGTGAGGCATTATGATTTTCGGACGGTGGGCACATATAGTGCGGTGCTATCAAGATTCGTAGTGGAAGTTGAGGGGGAAGGACCTCAGTTGTGTTTGAGTTTTGTAGCTTACAACGCTATAGGTAGATATTATTATGCACTCAGTATACTTACGACCGATTTGGCTCGATGTACATCTCCCTATGTGGGATATTTGTGTGGATCGGGTGGCACGCCACCACGGGTATGTTATCTGGATCGGGTTGCATGCCGTAACAGTGTGATGTTGAGAATAGTTTTCCATATGTTACTTGGTATGTCTTACTTCCTAGTTTCTGAAGAAAGTCCGTATTGGGTGTTGCTCGGCGAATGGCGCATCGGTTGTGTCATTTCAGGATTGAATGGTGTACGTTGCTTGCTTCGCCGTAGGTGTGATGGATTGCTTGGTTTCAGACACCAATCTGTGTGTTGCTGTCTATTTTTTAGCATGGTGACTTGAGGTGTTTCATGTGTGACAGTGTTTGGATAGGATCGCGCGTTGTGGCAAGGCCACGTGAAGTTATGACCTTTTGAGGAGGATTCAAGTACTCCATTTCTATGATGTGAGACGGGGTCTCAGCTTTGTGTTGTAATGGTACTGTTGAGCTTGGGGTACAACTCTTTTGTTTGAGTCATTTGTCATGATTTGAGTATGTTCAAACCGCCCATCATTAGTGCGTGGATTATGCAAGTTGTGGCTTAGGCCTGTGTCGAGGTGTCATATCACCAGAGTGGTGTGTTTGGTCAGAAGAGATCGTTGAAATCATTAATGTATACGATCGGATTTGATCTCGACTTGTTGAAAGGATAATATCGAGGTCCAGCTCGGAATCTGCTGTGGTGTTAGTCAAAAGGGAAGAAATGCCTTCATGGATGATTGGTCTGAGAAATGGTTATGGTTTACTGCGCGTTTCAACATCGTTTGGCAGGATACGAAAGTGTTGGAGTGAAACTTTAGCTAATAAGAGGTTCCTATCGGTAATCGAGGCAATTGCTATGAATAGTGACTATCGTTTCGAGTGTTGGATTGTATGGTATATTGCATGATTTTACCTGAGGTTGCAAGCATGGTTTATTACAGCTGGTTCGAGTTTATTCTGAATATTGACGTGAGGTTCTGATTTTGAGTATGATTTCGGAGAGTGCAATGTGGTTCTACGGTTTATAGCCTAGATGGACTGTGCAATTTCAGCGGAATTGTATTATCGGACCTATGTAAGATAGGGTGACGAGGGATCACCCCGGGTATATGCTTGGTAAGGTCATTTAGCTATTGGTTGGCTTCTAGGACAACTCTGGGTACGCTCGAGGATGAGCATTTGTTTAAGTTGGGGACGATATGATGACCCGGCCTGTCGTCACGTGAGTTACCGCCCTGTTTTCCCCATATTATGTTGTTATATGTTTCAATATCAATATTTGAGTTGATCGGATAGAATTGAATTGGTTTTAGTTGGAAATGAGGCACTTAGCCTCTTAGAAGGAAGATTATTTTGGAAAAGTCAACCGGAAGTTGACTATATAGTTAGAAGGCTCGGATGTGAATCCCGGTGATTTGGATAGCTTCGGGGGATGATTTGTGACTTAGGAGTGCGATCGGAATTGAGTTTGGAGGCCCGGTGTAGAATTAGGCTTGAATTGGCGAAGTTAGTATTTTGGCGAATTTTGGTTGATAGGTGAGATTTTGATCCGAGGGTCGGAATGGAATTCCGAGAGTTTCTATAGCTTCGTTCGGTGATTTTGGATATATGTGCAAAATTTCGGGTCATTCGGAGGTGTTTAGGTCGGGTTTTTGATCGATTGTGCAATTCGGAAGTTTTTAAGAAACTTAGGCTTTGATTTGGTGAAATTTGATGATTTTGATGATTAACGATAATGTTTGATGATTCTAGCAAGTTTGGATAGGGGATTAGATCATGTCTGTGCTTTTGGTTGAGGTCCCGGGGGCCTTGGGGTAAGATCAAGTGTTAAAAATGAGAGTTTTAGAAGTTGCTTCAGGTCTGTGATTTCTGTCATCTGGTATTTCCGCTTTTGCGGAAATGGACCGCAGAAGCGGGTAAGGGTGCACAAGAGCGATGTTTGTATGGGTTGTGAAGTTTCGCAGAAGCGAACTAGGTCCGCATTAGCGGGACCGTAGGAGCGGACTTTTGGCCGCAGAAGCGGACTCGGGGATCCGCAAAAGCGAGTTTCTTGTCGCATAAGGGTTCGTTGGAAAATTAAGTGAAAACCGCGGAAGCGGATATTTGGACGCGGAAGCGATACCGCAGAAGCGATTTTGAGAACCGCAGAAGCGAAAACTGGGCTGGTCATAAAGGATTTTATTGAAACATTTCATCCGCGAGGGTTATGTATTCTGCTCCATTTTTAGCAAGCTTTGAGAGCTTTGAGGCAATTTTTGAAGAGGGATTCAAGGAGGAATGATTGGAGGTAATATTCTTGAACCTAAAACTCATTTTTATTGAGAAATCTACTTAGAAATTCATGGAACTAAGCCTAAAATGGATGAATTAGGGCTTGGGATTTTGAGAATTTAAAATTGGAATTTGATAGGTTATTTGTGCTCAGATTTGGGAGTTCTTGGTATGTACGGACTCGTGGCGAGACGAGGAATCCAGTAATATGAGTTTTATAAATTTTTGAAAAGCGAGCCCGAGCTCGGGTTTTGCCAACTTCGAGATTTTTGGTGTTTTTCGAGTTCTTTTGATTGGGTTATGTTTCTTTAGCCTATTGTAATGTATCAGTTGTGGTTTAAGACAGATTCGACGCGCGAGGAGGTGGATTTGAGAGGAAAAGGCATAGCAGACTAGTCTTGTGGCCGGTTTGAGGTGAGTAATAGATGTAGATGATGACCTGAGGGTTTGAAACCCCGGTACATCACACTCTGACGCTATATTGATGTGAGACACGTACTCTACGGTGAGGGCGGGGTCATTTGTGATTGGAGGACTATGGCTTAGTCCGTCCGAGTGATATTCATAATGTGCATTGACTAGAAATTGATTGGTAAACATCCTACTTGGATTGCTATGAGTATATTTGGGTTGCGTGCCGATTATTTGGATCCCTTAGGGATTATTATCACTGTTTTCATGATGCTTAGCATATTTTCATGATATCAGTCCTGAGTTAAACACTGTCTCGAAATGATTAGTAAATTTTTAAAGTTTTAAACACTTAAGCTATAATTCCTGATAATTGAGACTGAAAATGATGAATTGACTGTGCCCGTGTGGCTTGCATGCATATAACTGGATTGATTGTGGATCGGGCTGCACGTCGCACCGAATGCTATGACGATATTGCGCTTGGGCTGTAGGAGCCCCTCCGGAGTCTGAAACCCCACAGTGAGCGCGGGTACCCAAATGGATCGGGTTGTACGCTGCAGCGATCATGTGCATTGCATTGCATCATGCATCGATGTCTATCTGTTTTGCCTGTCATTACCTAATATTGTTCCACCGTTAAATGTGTAGAAATATTGGTTATAGCTTTGCATTGTCATATTTCGGGATTTCTTACTGCCAGCCATTATATATGTCTATTACCACTGAGTTGGAAGTACTCACTTTACTCCCTGCACCATGTGTGCAGATTCAGGTATCTCGGGAGCATAGTTGAGCTATTTGCTGTTTTTCAGAGTTTCTCAGGAGTTGTCGAGGTAGCTGCCTGACGTTCGCAGGACCCGACTCCTCCCCTATCCTTTTATTATTCCGCATTTGTGAACATCAGTATTACTTAGGATTTATTATTTTGTCATCTTAGAGGCTCTAGACTCATGACCCCAGGTCTTTGGGAGTTTTGTTGGCAGTTGTTATGATTTCCGTATTATTTCTATCTATTATCACTGGTTAAAACTATATTAGTTGATAATTTAATGCTATAAATTGGAAATGGGTTGTGTGGTTGAGTTGTGAGCGTTATATGGTCGGGCATACCTAGCATTTGTGTTGGGCGCCATCACGACCGGGATTGGGGTCGTGACAACAAGTTTATAGATCAGGCCACAATTAACTCCACATTTCACTTTATTTGTGTTTGAAACAAACCACTATCCTTGATCATACCATCAGGCGCATGATATTTGGGCCATGTGTCGGGCCCAACGTTTGACCGACTTACGCAATAGACGACCCGGCCTTTGTTCGCTCTAGTAACTTATTGTCACCATTGGGCTGTTTGTTGAAGCCCATTTCCAGAAGTCAATTCATTTTGGAAGTAATTCCGAAGCCCAAAGGAGTTAAGGGTCTAATTCATAATTTGAAATAATATAAATTTGGGCTTTCGAGTTAGGTAGCAGGTTCGAATTAAAAGGTTTTCCCTTTTGTTTGAATCCGGACTTGAACTTGAGGCCCGGATTTTATAACATTAATAGGCTAAGGCTCTTTAGAGATAAACCTAATAGAAAATTATAGTTTGCTCTAGGATGGCCTTTAAATAATAAATTGAGATGAGCCTCGCCAAACAAAAATACATAAATTGCGGGGCCCTCATTAAATGCTTATATTAAAATACTTAGAATTCGGGGCACGCCGTTTAGTGAATTTCACGGCCCTCCGCAAAGATAATAACCCGTTAGTCGCTTTAGGCGCGCTTTTAATAATTTTACCTTCTTAAATACGGGTGTGCATTTCATGCAACCCAAATCCAAATCCCAAAACGTTGAATAAGAATGTGTCGAGGATCCGGGTGCATTTCATGTGACGTGATCCAAAAACACGTTCTTAAAACGACGTTCACTTTCCTAAAAAATTTAACTAAAAGCGGTAAATAATCCTATAATTGCACGGTACGTTGGAACATGTATAAAAATTAGATTTTAGCCATTTATAACAATTTAAGCGACCGTGCTAGAACCACGGGATCCGGAGGTGCCTAACACCTTCCCTCGGGTCAACAGAATTCCTTATTCAGAATTTCTGGTTCGCAGACTCCAATTGGGAAGTCAAAATTTTTCTCGATTTGGGATTCAAGTTAAACTGGTGACTTGGGACACCAAAAGCCAAATCTATCCCAAGTGGGAACTCTGAATAAATAAATAATCCCATTTCGAATAATGTCACTTTAGATGGAAAAACTCCCTTATACATCATCCTTCGGGGTAGGTGTGTAAAAAAGGAGGTGTGACAGGATTTAATTGGTGCCGGGTCGGGTAGGTGGGTTTAGGGTTTGGGTCGGGTAGTTTAATATGAAATTGGGCTGTGGTTGGGTTTAAATTGGGCTACAATTGAAATGCAAATCTAGATATATTTTAAATAGCCAATTTTCCCCTATATAATTTATAATAAATAACAGCTAATTTCTGGAAAATAATTTTGTATACCAAAATAATTTAAAATTTATATTTAAAAATTTAAAAATATAGAAGGTTGATTTTATGCATATAAATGTAATTATACATTAAATGGGCTACTATTGTAATTACATGAAATTTAGTTTTAAAAATACAAAATGCAATTATAAAAATGCATAAAAATATTTTAACCATATTTTGGCATAAATATAGAAATTAAATGACTAAATTACCATAATAATAATTTAAGGGATAATTATTGGGGATTTTATGAATAAAAGGAAAGGAAATAAATCAATTTAAATCCTTAAAATTATGGGAAAATTATAAAAATCTTGCATATATATATGCTATTTTGAAGGTATTTATGCATATAAAAAATTTAAAAAAAATTGGATATCAACAATCGTATTAAGGAGTGTCAGCTTGATGACCCTCATTTACTTGTCCTCAAGGACAAGGTCCTGCATGGCGATGCCAGAGATGTGAGTTTTGGTGATGATAGAGTATTGATGATACGGGTCGGATTTGTGTACCTAATGTTGATGGGCTCCGAGAGATGATTCTAGGGGAGGCCTATAGTTCGCGATATTCCATCCATCCAGGTGTCGTGAAGATGTATTAGGATTTGAAACATCACTATAGGTGGAGGCGGATGAAGAAAGATATTATTGGGTTTGTAGCTCAGTGCCTCAATTGTCAGCAGGTGAAGTATGAGCACTAGAGATCGGGTGGGTTGCTTTAGCAGATAGAGATTCCGGAGTAGAAGTGGGAGAGGATCACCATGGACTTCGTAGTTGGACTCCCTCGGACTTTGAAAAAGTTCGATGCCATTTTGTGATTATGGATCGGCTTACCAAGTCCACTCATTTCATTCCTGTGTCACTAAAACATTTTAGGCCTACAACTACCCCTGAGAAGTGTGGCCTAAGATGCTAAGAAGTGTAGCGTTTGGGCAAAGGCAACACTTTACGACTTGAGGCAATGCTTTTGGGGGGTTGGCCTAAAGTACCGTAACCTTTGACTATTGGCCACGCTTTGTAGGAGTTTCCTTAGAAGCCACGATTTAAAAGTGTGGCTGATACGGTACAAAGGCCACACTTATATTTTCTCATATAGCCACTCTTTTTTGACATAAGGCTACACTTATGAAGCGTGATCTTTGTCACGTTAAAGGCTACGCTTACAAAGTGTGGCTTCTAGAGCAACATTGCCAAATTGACAATCCCTATGGGCACACTTTTTAAGCGTGGCGATTTTGTCTACACTATAAAATTATTTTTCAAATAATTATATTAGCCACAGTTTTGTGGTTAAAAAATTGTATTTGTTTGCACCAAATTCTATTCTCACACACACACATATATATCTCAAGCATTAAATTAGATAATAAGTAATAGAAGAAAAATAATTCAAATACATATGCTTAAATTAAATTCAACAAAGAAACATACTTTGTGTACTGTCTATAGTAATAAAGCACTGTTGGTTCAAGAGTTCACTAGCAAAAACCTCTACAAAACCAAATGTATTCATATTTATAGAATCCATCAAAAATAAGCATCTCAATTGTTCAAAAGGTCTTCACTATTCACTTTAATGAATCAAATTGATTTGTGACCATCATATCCAATTGCATCACCGTATTTTCCTACACATTCAAAATAAAATTAAAAATTAGGAAGAAACATATATATAGTATACACTGGTTAGAAAGCATGATTTTGCATGTTAAGATTGAGGTAGTTTTTGGAATTGGGAAATTTTGGCCTCTCATAGCTCGTGCACTACTTGCATCAACTGGTGAAGGAATATTAGATCCAACGCACACTTGTATATCATAAAAATCCAGTCCAGGATTGTTTTTCACCATTTGACTAAAAAAACATCGCATTTCATCTCTCATCATTTCCTTCATTTCTTCCTTGAGAGAAGTTATTTCATTGGCATGCTTTTGTTTAAGCTTGGTGATTTCTTCATCCTCTACAAAACCAAATGTATTCATATTTATAGAATCAATCAAAAATAAGCATCTCAATTGTTCAAAAGGTCTTCACTATTAACTTTAATGAATGAAATTGATTTGTGACCAACATATCCAATTGCATCGCCGTATTTTCCTACACATTCAAAATAAAATTAAAAATTAGGAAGAAACATATATATAGTATACACTGGTTAGAAAGCATGATTTTGTATGTTAAGATTGAGGTAGTTTTTGGAATTGGTAGATTTTGGCCTCTCATAGCTCGTGCACTACTTGCATCAACTGGTGAAGGAATATTAGATCCAACGCACACTTGTATATCATGAAAATCCAGTCCAGGATTGTTTTTCACCATTTGACTAAAAAAACATCGCATTTCATCTCTCATCATTTCCTTCATTTCTTCCTTGAGAGAAGTTATTTCATTGGCATGCTTTTGTTTAAGCTTGGTGATTTCTTCATCCTTTTTCAGAGAGCTTGTCGTCACCGATCTACCATAGCATCTAACCCGACCAGGCTGCCCTTTCCAATTACAGTCCTAAATGCATCATCTGCTGTTTCTCCGGAACTTTGACAATTTTGAAGTTCAAACTGTCAAGAAAATATTATTTCACATCACTTACAAGTCAAGATAGAACGAACACTAAAATAACTTTCAACAAGTCAAGTTAGATTAAAAAAAATGTTTAGCAGACCTTAAAATTTAGCCAAGAATGTCAATGGAGTTTTCAGCGACAAGGATCGTAACTATTTTAATATGAAGTTTCAAACAAACAGAACTGATTTGTGCATGTTAATCCTAATTAGTCTTCTGGGATTACACATAATATTGCAGGCAAAGCTGATGATGGTACAAGGGGAGTTGCTCCTACTGTTGCTTCAGGTCATGAGAATGATGTAGCAGGGAGCAGAGGATTCTTGAGGTGCAGCTAGTTGAGAAAAAATAAGGATGGAAAATCAGTAATATTCCTAGTGCTACAAAAGGTGCTACAGTTGCGTCAAGTTTTGGAGTTGCAGCTGCTACTGATGTGCACAAATATAGTGTGCATGAGAATGAGGCCACGCATCTGTTAGAATCAGGTTCTCAAGCTGTGAATAAATTAAATGATCGAGAGTGGACAGAGGTAACTCGATCCCATCCATCACTTAACAAAAAGAAAAATCCAGACCATGAAAATCAGATTATCGCAGAAATCTTTACAGGTGCACTATGTGAGGATTCAAGGAAAATCAACTACTCAAACACCTTTGATTCTTTGAATATAGATCACGATCATGCTTTGGGGAGTTTGCAGCTTAAGGACATAAGTGTAAGCTCAAGAAATAAGCAAGGTAACTCTTCATGCAGGGGACAAAATCAACAGAAGAATGTTGGTGCTCCATTAAATCAATCAAAGGATATTATCACTAAAAAAATTCTGATGCACTTGCACATAAATGGGTACTAGAATAATTCAACAACAGTAAAAGATGGTAAGATGCAGCAGCAAATATTTCTCATTCTCAATATTGTTCCAGGTCTATGGTAATTCAGCTATAACTAATTTATGCAACTTTTTATATTCCAAAGAGGTGTCTCATTTGCCACACGAATAATACTACCTCTTAGCATTGCATGGATGATATGAACACTGGATGTAATTTACAGAATGTTTAAATTACTACAAAAAGGATTCAAAGTATGAAATATCTAGCATTTCCTATTAAACTTATAGGTTCATATGTTCACCTGTGTGTTGGATAAATAGAATAGGGAATTAGGTGGATACCTTAAAAATTTGTTCTAGTTGGATGTAGTAAAACATTTTTAGGGAAGGTTGACGCCCTTTTGGGATTGTCCAAAAAGGAGAGGACCAACTCTTTTGGTATTGAGGAGTATTTTTATGCGATATGTTTGATCTCAATTCAAAGGATTCAATTAAGTTTAGCCAAGCTAAGCTGGGGACTGATTAAGCTCAATTTGTTTTAAGCTCAACTCATTATACTGTAATCTACATGATTGTGCTGTCATGTCCAGTTATCGGGATTAAACTGGACATACATTATTTATCAATTTATTCCTTATTCCAACAAAACAAATAAACATACATTTTTTTCTCGTTGGCGCATTAAGACCTAGGTGACAGACAGAGTCACAAGAATTACTCCTTTAGAATTCAAAACTAGTTTCTTCCCCAATAAGTGTTTCTTATGCAGTTATTAATTAGAAGCTATACTTAATCAGAGTATTAGAAAAGGCCCTGAGAACCAATGTCAGCAGCAACACCTTTTGTGGAGGATCAAGAAATCAATGAGTGTCACGCTGACAGGAAATGATGATTCCTGACTATACTATCAAGTACTTGATATATAAGGTCACAAAATTCTGTCCCACCATCACCAGATATATGAGTTTCAAAATATTATCCACGTTTGCACAACACATAAATTAAGATGTTATTCTTGACACACTGCTAAGTCACTCAAAGTTATCAAGTAGAATCATAGGCAATAGTCACTGCACTATCCAGCCATGTATAACAAGCATTTGGAGAAGATGGTAAATGATCCGATCAGCTAACAATGATGTCTTTTTAAATTTTGGAGTCAAAACTCATTCATTCCTAGGTGTTGAACAAAATTATTATGCTAAAAAGCAACTTTGCTACATCTCAAATCTGAAGAGTCAAGACCTCTAAGGGTTATTTATTAGAACACAGTCTTCTACATGTTATATGTTAGAACAAAGTGCAAATTATTCAGAAAAAAATGAACACAGTGCAACTAACCAACCCGAGAAAAAAGGAAGAAGAGCTTGAACACTATGCAAATTCCATCTCTTAAGAGTTTCACGATTTGGACCAATTTTCACTTTTCCATCATTAATGTGCTTAGTTATTTGTCGAATTGCCATTGCTAATGTTCTTCATGATTTTTGACGTCGATTGTAAGATCCCAATTTGCTCAGGCAAACGAATAAGTTACCTTTAGAACACTGTAAAAAACTAACAACAATCTTCAGGCGACAAAATAGGTGATTCTTCTCATGCAAATAGCAACTCATGGACTAAGGGCTCTAGTTTGCAATATTCATCTAGTAAAAGACCAGCTAAATGGACTAAGCATTGACTATATTGTAAAACTAAATCCTAAATGTCAAGAATAAATCTGTAAAATCATGTGTTGTAAAACAATAAGACTTTCTTACCTCGTCATGACGCTTAAGCTAAGCCAAATCCAACTTCAAGTCCACCACATATTTTCCCTTATCTTCTAGAATAAAAAAGTAAAATTAGTAGGATCCACCACAATAAGATTCTTGTTTGTCAATTCTCTTTATTTTGCTAACTTACATTCTTATATGATGCTTGCCCATGTTAAAGGTAATTACTAACTTGAAAGCTCTAGGTTATATGCACACTAGAATTATTTTGAACAGAATGTACAATCATTAAAAATAGTGGGCGAAAGAGAACAGATCAGGCAGTAAGAAGTTTATATCTTAACATTTATTTTTTAAAATATCAAGGATATTAACAACTAAACAACAATTCTCCACATACATACGTTCATCTACGTCGTGATCTCTGTCCCTTGCAGCGGATAAATAGTTATTTGACCACAAGATTTGGAAATGAATAATTTTTTGATACTAAACAACAACACGCTGGAAGTGGACATTAACAGTTACACTTTACCTCAATAGACGAGTAAAGAAGCACATGACTTCCACCACCTAGAGAATAGGCACAAAAATGCAGACGTCGTCAACATTCAAATATGCATAAAAATAATATGTGTTCATCATCTAATAAGATTGTCATATCCGCATGTTCTGAAGTGAAAAATGCAAGATAAAAAATAAGATCTTGTATGTGTTAATCGTATGAAAGTAAAAGAGTATTCACCTTCAAAGAATAATAACTTCCATCACGAAATAACAAAGCTTAACTTCAAAATTAGCAGTAGTCTTACCCAATATTTTTTGAAGCGATTGTAAGCCCTAAACAATGAAATCCCCAATTATTTCAACCCACTCTAAAGAGCAAATACTGTATGAAAGAAAAAGAGCATTACCTTTCAAGAACAATAAAATTCAATCACAAAATAATAGAGCTTAATTTCAAAATTTGTAGTCATCTTATCCGTGTTTTGAGAAATAATAGTAAAACCTAAACAATAAGATTCTGATTAAATCGGATGGCACATAATAGAGATATAAAGTGTAGCATCTCCATAAGTGATATACACAAAAACCAACATAATTATCTTAACTCACTGTAATTTGCTTCCATCAATCTGCTAAAGATACAAGAAGAGCCCTTGATATCACGATCCAAAATCCACTCAGGGTCGTAGTGGCGCCGGACACCTCTGTCAGGTCAGCCAACTAACTCATCAATTTATTCCTCTTTTAATACTTTTAAAAATTTAGGGTTTTTCCTTCTATTTTTATAAATAAAAAAAAATTCACTACTAGAATTCAAATTTAAATAATAATAATAATTAGAACAAATCCGTTGTAAACCCTCCCAGAAACCCGGTGTCACAACTGCATGAGCGACTACTGATAAAGACATAAAATACAACACAGCATCCGTCTGGAATACAATGAACAGAAAAGAAATACAGTTACTAGAAAGGACTTAAAGAGCTGCGGGCCGCCTTGCATACTGCAACTCACCTAGTCCCCGAATCGTCCGT
>MU708775.1:166459-191671 GCA_026770625.1 Nicotiana glauca | reverse complement strand
GATTTCGAGGTCGTTTACTTGAAATTCAAATCCTAGCTCATTCTTTCAACTTTAAGCTTTCGAAATGAGAATTCTCTTCCCAAATCAACTCTGGACTTCTTGAAATTTAATTTCAACCACGCGTACAAGTCATAATACCTAAAATGAAGCTGTTCATGAACTCCGACTGCTGAACGGAGCGTTGGTACTCAAAACGACCGGTCGGGTCGTTACACTTGACTTTTGTTATAGAATTTTAAGGAAGAAAAAAACGTATTTTTTCTTGTAAACATGAGAGACAGGTTTTAGGGAATATTTTAGGGCATAGTCTTTCAGTAAAACTTTTAGGGGGAAATTATAGCGGGAATTTTTAGAAAATATTTTAGGGCACGCTTATACAGAGTTGCTTTTACTAATATTAACAATCACGCCCGTAAAGCGTTGCATTACGTATGAATAAACGTTTTTGTTTATTTTATGATTTGGCAATACTTAAAAAACGTAGTCTATACTATCAGAGGGAACGCTTTATAAGTGTTGCCTAAAAGTCATAGCCAAAAGCTCTTAGTAAGGACCACCACTTAGAAAACGTTGCCATATACATATTTAGCCACGCTTTTTAGGCGTTGTCTAAAATTAGTGTGGCATTAGGCCAAATTTGTTGTAGTGTGTGTACTACCTATTATTCGGAGTGGTTGGCGGAGATTTATATCCGGGAGATTGTTCGCTTGCATGGTATTCCAGTTTCCATCATCTCAGATAGTGGTACTCAGTTCACATCACGGTTCTAGAGGGTCGTACAACATGAGTTGTGTACTCGGATAGAGTTGAGCATAACATTTCAACCCCAAAAGGACGGACAGTCCGAGCGCACTATTCAGATCTTGAGGATATGCTCCGTGTGTGTGGGATAAAGTTTGGAGGTTCGTGGGATCAGTTCTCGCCATTGGTGAAGTTTGCCCACAACAACAATTATCAATCCAGCATTCAGATGGCACCGTATGAGGCTTTATATGGTAGGCGGTGTAGGTCCCCGGTAGGTTGGTTTGAGTCAGGTGAAGCTAGATTATTGGGTACAGACTTGGTTAAGAATGCTTTGGAGAGGGTTAAGATAATTCAGGATAGACTCTGTATGACCCAGTCCAGACAGAAGAGTTACACGGACCGGAAGGTTCGTGATGTTTCATATATGGTTGGAGAGTGGGTCTTGCTTCGAGTTACGCCTATGAAGGGCGTTATGAGATTTGGGAAGAAGGCAATTGAGTCCGAGGTTTATTGGTCCTATTGAGATATTGAGATGTGTTGAGGGGGTTGCTTATGAGTTTGCCTTACCTCCCAGCTTGGAAGGAGTTCTTACGATATTTCAGGTTTTGATGCTCCTAAGGTATGACGGCGATTCATCGCACATGGATTTCAGTTCTGTCCAGTTGGACAAGGATCTATCTTATGTGGAGGTGCCGGTGGCGATATTGGACAGGCATGTTCGGAAGCTGAGATCAAAGAACATTACACCAGTAAAGGTTTAGTGATGGGTTCAGCCGGTCGAGGAGGCGACTTGGGAGACCGAGCAGGATATGTCCAACTGTTACCCTCATCTTTTCACTACTTCAGGTATGTCTCTATGCTCGTTCAAGGATAAACGGATGTTTAAGAGTGTAAGGATGTAACGACCCTATTAACTGCATCCCCCGTGTTTGTTTTTGCTATTATGAGTTGCTAGGAGGATTTATCTGGAGTTTCGGAGAGTTTTGGGACACTTAGTCCCTAAATGAGAGTTTAAGTTTTAGAATTAGGACCGTAGTCGGAGTAGTGTGAAGATGGCCTTGGAATGGAATTCCTTTGGTTCTGTTAGCTCCGTTGGGTGATTTTGGACTAAGGGGCGTGTTCGGATTATGTTTTAGAGGTCCGTAGCTTATTTAGGCTTGAAATGCTGAAAGTTTAATTTTTGAAATTTCTAGTACGATAGTGAGATTTTTATCTAGCGGTAGGAATGGAATTTCGAGAGTTGGAGTAGCTCTGTAGTGCCGAATGTGACATGTGTACAAAATTTCAGGTCATTCGGACGAGGTTTGATTGACTTTTTGATCGAAAGCGGAATTTGGAAGTTTTGGAATCCTTAGGCTTGGATTGGAGAGTGATTTGTGGTTTATCATTATATGATGTAATTCGATGGTTGGAACAATTCCATACGATGTTTTAGGATTGGTTGGCATGTTTGGTTGAGGTCCTGGGGGGCCTCAGGTAAGTTTCGAGTGCTTAGCGGAAGTTGAATTGGACTTAGGATAAAAATGAAGTTGGTTGAACTTGTCATAATCGCACTTGCGTGCATTGAACCGCAGGTGTGGTACCGGAGAAGCGGTAGGAGGACCGCAGGTGCGTTCTGAGGCATTTTGGGCTTAGGTCGCAGATGCGGCCCATGTACTGCAGAAGCGGCATCGCATATGCAGAAAGGAAGTCGCAGGTGCAGAAATTTGTGCTTAATAAAAACTCGCATGTGCGACATTGTCTCCACAGACGGGACCGCAAGTGCGGTCCCACAACTGTAGATACGGTTTCAACGGTCAAAAAAAGCGAAGAAATGAGGGTTTAGTCTCAAAACCTTAGAAATTGATTTCGAAGCGTGGGATTGATGATTTTGAGAGATATTTTCACCTGGGTGTTTTGGATAAGTAATTCTTACTTGGTTTTCATTAATTTTCACGAATCTATGCTTAAATTCATCCTTTAAATTCGAATTTGGGGTGAAATATTTGGAGAAAAATTGGAAAAGTTCTTAGGCCTAATTTTGGAGTTTTGATCAAGATTTTGATGCCGAATTGGAGTAATTTCTGTATATGTGAACTCGTTAGAGTGTAAGAATTCCAAATTTGTAAATTTTCCCGAATCCGAGACATGGGCCTGGGGGACTTTTATGATGATTTTCCTAATTTTGCGTGTTATCTTTGAATTAGGGGGACAAGCTCGGAGCATATCCTCCAAGATTTGAATAGTTCGCTCGGACTGTCCGTCCATCTGAGGATGAAACGTTGTGCTCAACTCAACCCGTGTGTCCAACTCTTGCTGAACTACTCTCCAAAACTGTGAGGTAAATTGTGTACCTCGATCAGAAATGATAGACACGGGCACACCACAAACATGAACAATCTCCTAGATATAGATCTCAGCTAACCTCTCAGAAGAATAGGAGACTGCCACAGGAACGAGATGCGCTGACTTCTTACTCAAAGCATCGGCAACCACATTGTCCTTTCCCTGATGATATAAGATGGTGATATCATAGTCTTTCAACAGCTCCAACCACCTTCTCTGCCTCAAATTTATCTCCTTCTGCTTGAACAAGTACTGCGGACTCTTGTGATCCGTGAACACCTCACATGTCACGCCATATAGATAATGCCTCCAAATCTTTAATGGGTGAACAATAGCTGCTAACTCCAAATAGTGAACTGAATAGTTCTTCTCATGAATCTTCAACTGCTGCAAAGAATAGGCAATGACCTTGTCATCCTGCATCAACACCGCACCAAGTCTAATACGAGATGCATCACAATAAATTATGTAAGGCCTTGAACCTGTGGGCAGAATCAACACCGATACCGTAGTCAAAGCTATCTTAAGCTTCTTAAAGCTCGCCTCACACTCATCCGACCACCTGAACTGGGCACCCTTCTGGGTTAACCTAGTCATAGGGGCTGCAATAGATGAAAACCCCTCCATAATGCGACGATAATAGCCTACCAATCCCAAGAAACTCCGGATCTCTATAGCTGATGCGGGTCTAGGCCAGTTCTTGACTGCCTCTATCCTCTTCGGATCAACCTGAATACCCTCTACTGATACAACATGACCCAGGAATGCAATTGAAATCAACCAGAACTTGCACTTCGAAAACTAGGCGTACAACTGACTGTCCCTCAAAGTCTGAAAAACCACTCTAAGA
This sequence comes from Nicotiana glauca, assembly GCA_026770625.1. Taxonomy (NCBI): domain Eukaryota; kingdom Viridiplantae; phylum Streptophyta; class Magnoliopsida; order Solanales; family Solanaceae; genus Nicotiana; species Nicotiana glauca. The sequence continues at coordinate 187,752 of MU708775.1, read as the reverse complement.
TATTGCTCATGCTCCTCCCGGCTGCGGGAATATATCAAAATATCATCAATGAAGACTATCACAAATGAATCCAAGTAAGGACTAAACACTCGGTTCATCAAATCCATAAAAGTTCCTGGGGAATTTGTCAACCCGAATGACATCACTAAGAACACATAATGCTCGTACCGAGTGCGGAAAGCTATCTTAGGGACATCGGATGCCCTAATCCTCAACTGATGGTAGCTTGATCTCAAGTTAATCTTTGAAAATACCTTGGCACCCTGAAGCTGATCAAACAAATCATCGATCATCAGCAATGGATACTTTTCTTGATTGTAACTTTGTTCAACTGCTGGTAATCTATACACATTCGCATCGATCAGTCTTTCTTCTTAGAAAACAACACCGACGCACCCCAAGGCAAAACACTGGGCCTAATGAAGCCTTTTTCAAGCAAGTCTTGCAATTGCTCCTTCAACTCTTTCAACTCATGCGAGGTCATACATTGCGGCGGGATAGAAATGGGCTGAGTGCCCGGAGCTAGATCAATGTAGAAGTCAATATCGGCAGGTCTAAAGGAATACTTGTGGAAACTCATGAACAACGGGCATATAATCAATAGAAGGAACCTTAGCACTAGAATCATGACTATATTCCAAATAGGCCAAACACCCCTTCTCGACCTTATGCCGAGCCTTCATATAAGAGATGACACTGCGGGTAGAATGACTAGGAGCCTTTCTCCAATCTAAATGGGGTAAACTCGGTAAGGCTAAGGTCACAGTCTTAGCATGACAGTCAAAGATAACATGGTAAGGTGATAATCAATCCATCCCCAATATGACATCAAAATCAACCATGTCCAGAAGTAAAAAATCTACTCGAGTCTCAAGACCCCCAATAACAACTATATATGAACGATGGACTCGATCTACCACAATAGAATCCCCCACTAGTGTAGACACATATACAGAAAAACTCAAAGAATCACTTGACATGACCAGATATGGTGCAAAATAAGATGACACATAGGAGTATATAGATCCTGGATCAAACAAAATAGAAGCATCTCTACTACAAACTAGAACAACACCTGTAGTAACTGCATCGGAAGCCTCAGCCTCAGGCCTGGCGGGTAGAGCATAACATCGAGGCTGGGCCTCACCACCTTGAACTAGATCTCTGGGACGGCCTGTTGTTGGCTAGCCTCCACCTCTAACGGCCTGACTGTCACGCCCCAAAATTCGAGGGACATGACCGGCGCTCGACCGAGTAACCCCAGTCAAGCGGACCTGGGTGCCTTTTCTATCCCACGTGTTACCCCACATTTTTCATTTCTTATTGACCAAGTGAAATAACTAATTATAATTGGAACACCTTGTTACAAAAGCATACATAACATGGATAATCTTTAGCGTGGTTTACAACTTACATCGCGCAACTTACAAAATACATATTTACATAAGTTCTTAACCCACATTGCCTATCTACGGAGCCTCTAAATATGAAAGAGGAATAATACAATACTTGCCGGCAACAAGGATCCGGCTATACCTTTTATAAATACCAAAACAGGATCACAAAAGACAAGAACATAAGCGGCATGAGCCACGCAAGGCCCTGAAAGGAAAGGGGCTCACCAATTCAGCTGGCAGGAAGTAATGAGGAGCTACGGTCGGTGGATTGGAGTGCCTACTATAGGTCCACCTACAATCATAAAATTAATGTAGCGCCCCCGGCAAAAGGGACGTCAGTACATTTGAATTGTACTAGTATGTATGAATAAACTTGTTCCAAGTAAAATCAAACCACACATAAGTAGGAAATAGTAATGGATGCAGCAACCAAACACATATGAAGGAATAATCAAGCCAAACAAGTTTACAAACTCTCCTGTTTTCCCCTTCCACAATTTCACTTCAATAGTTTCACAATTTGCTCATATTTTGTTTCAATAGTGATTTCGATCACTTTCCACTCTTATTACCTCGGCCACCCTTATTACCTCGGCCACCCTTATCACCACAACCCACACCTTATTACTTCATGTTGCGGCGCGCAACCCGATCCTACCGTACAGTTTCAATTCACAAACAACACAACAACAACAAACAATTCACAAAGGTCAACAACAATACTTCTTAAGAATTAACAACAACAATGTTACAAGTATTTCCATGAGCATCAATACTATTTCCATCATATTCAACAACCCATATACGTTTAACGTCACACTAGTAATTGCCCACAACAAGCCATAGGTATTGTTACCACAGTTATTCCAGTTGCACTAGTCACAGTTTCCTTTAGTCATTTATTCCTCAATTACAACCACATAACACAATCACAATGTACAAATCACAAGAAATTCATAAGTAATTTACGTACATATCACCTACCAAGCATACGTGCATCAAACAAGGCGATTTTACAAGGATCAAAGTTAGCCATACATACCTGGAGCCAAATTCCCTTTTTAACTTCTATTCTCAACTCACCAAGCAGTCTAGCAATGTCAATATAGTGCACAAATTAATACACATAACTTAGAATTGAAGTTCACAACTGCTACTCAAACTCATTTAGGTTATCAATCCCTCTTTGAATACTCCTTTACTCCTACCCAATTTCTCCTACTAGATTTTAGGTTTTTAATAGACATGTATGAAATATTTCAACCATTATTTCAAGGACTAATGCATGAGACTCCCCCTCTTAGTTTAAACCAGAAATTAAATGGGACAAGTTAGGGATTTTACCTATAAGGAAAGGGGGTATGAATATAAGCTTGAAATTTCCCGGCCCGGATGGTTTTGAAGAATCAAATTTTTGGAGAAGATGACTTTCTCTCTCAAGACCCCCTCTTCCTCTTTCTTAATTTGTTCAGCAAGATTGTTAAAATGAGGGGACTGAGGTGTTTTATTGAAAAGGGTTCGGGTTTTAAAATCTAGAAAAATAGAAGCCCGAGCAAATCTACTGTCACATTCTGCGAACGCAGAATCGAAATGCGGTCCGCAGATTGGATCGCAGAAATACGCCCAAAAACCTTGAAGGTCTGCCTGGTCTGCAACAGGAATTCGGTCCGCATTCCTATTATGCGGTTGCATTTTGCACCGCAGAATTGACCTCCATAAATTCTTGAGGAACTTATGCGACGATTATGCGGTCTGCATATTGATTATGCGACCGCATAATGGATCGCATTTTCAACATCAATCTTGACAACCTTTCTGCTTCACTCTGCGGCAGAAATGCAGTCCGCATATTGATTATACGACCGCATAATGGACCGCATTTTCAACATCAATTTTGACAACCTTTCTGCTTCACTCTGCGGCAGAAACGCAGTCCGCATATTGATTATACGACCGCATAATGGACCGCATTTTCAACATCAATTTTGACAACCTTTCTGCTTCACTCTGCGGCAGAAACGCAGTCCGCATATTGATTATACGACCGCATAATGGACCGCATTTTCAACATCAATTTTGACAACCTTTCTGCTTCACTCTGCGGCAGAAATGCGGTCCGCATAGTTGATCTGCGACCGCATTATGGACCGCAGAATGACAATTTTCTGGAAAAATTGATTTTTTTGGTTTTTTAGTGCAAAATCAGTAAAAAGGGTCCGAATAACACATATTCAGACCTTGGCACTACGAGCTACTAGGTTTTAAGCACAAAATATTTATGGGGCCTTACACTAACCTCCAGCTCTAGTTCTTGTACCTCCACCTTTAGCATCTCTGCCTCCACCTCTAGCTGGCTGAGCGAGTTGTGGAACACTCAGTGCCTGAACCATAGCACAAGAACCCTGCTGCTGCGACTAAATGCCCATTAATCTCGGACAAGCGCTCTGTATATGACCATACTCAACCGCACTCAAAGCATCCACCTGAGAGCTACGGCTGGGGAAACTTAGACTGACCCTGGCGACTTGAATGACCACCCTAAAAACTCTGGAGCGGCGGTGCACTGATAGGAACTGGTAGTGCATTGTAGGGCTGCTGATCAGAATATTATATACGAGAACCGTGGCCACCTGAAGCAACATGAGAAACCTGAAGTGCTGACTGAAAAGACCTATGAAGATGGCCTCTACCATACGAATCCCTGCCTCCAAACGAGGTACCAATGAATCTTCCTGAATGACGAGGCCTCTTGTCAGACCCCTGACCACCCCCCTACGATAGAACCATCTCAACTCTCCTGGCCACATTGGCCGCCTCCTGAAAAGAAATATCACTCCATGTCTCCTTAGACATCTGAAATCGAATAGGCTAAATAAGTCCCTCAATGAACCTCCTCACCCTCTCTCTCTCGGTGGGAAACATGATAAGAGCGTGATGGGCCAAGTCGATGAATCTGGTCTCGTACTGAGTAACAGTTATAGAACCTACTGGAGACACTCAAACTGCCTCTGATAGATCTCTCTCTGAGTGATAGGGAGAAACTTCTCCAGAAATGGTTGAGTAAACTGCTCCCAAGTCAAAGCTGGTGATCCAGATGGTCTAGTCAAGCAATAATCTCTCCACAAAGTCTTGGCAGATCTAGACAAGAAAAAAGTAGCAAAGTCGACCCCATTGGTATCCACTATCCCCTTGTTCTTGAGAACCTCATGACAGCTTTCTAGATAATCCTGCGGATCCTCAGAAGATGCATCGCTGAAAGTAGTAGTGAAATGCTTGGTGAACCTGTCCAATCTCCACAAAGGCAGACATAGCTGCTCCATCACCTGTCTGAGCTACCACACCCGGCTGAACTGCTCCAATTGGATGAGATACTGGAGTCTGAAACTGAGGAGCTATCTACTTCGGAGTGCGAGTAGCAGGAGTCTGGGCTCCTCCTCCATCCTGAGAGATAGCTGGTGCTACAAAAAGCAAGAATGCCCGAGTGACACTCTCCATAAGCCTACTAGACGGACCAGAGTATCCTGGAGTACTGGGGTAGAAATAAACCCCTCTGGGACCTGAGCTGGGCCCATCAGAACTGTCTGCGCCGGAACCTCATCATCAAAGTCAACTTGAGGCTCCGCCGCTGGTGCTACTGCTCTGGGCTGAGCTCTGCCCCTACCTAGGCCTCTAGCACGGCCTCGACCTTGCCCTCTGCCCCTCTTGGGAGCTGCTGCTGGGGGCTCGGGCTGCTAGTCAGTAGATGAGGAAGCGCGTGTTCTTGACATCTGCGAAAGAAAGGAGTAGAAATTCAATTAGCATTGAAAAAACAAACCGCACGACCGAAAAGAATAGATGTGAAGTTTTTCCTACTCTGTAGCCTCTGGGGGATAAATACAGACATCTCTGTACCAATCCCTTAGACTCTAGTAAGCTTGTCTGTGAATTGTGAGACCCATGTAACCTAGAGCTCTGATACCAACTTGTCACGACCCGGATTTCCCACCCTCGGGAGTTGTGATGGTGCCTACTAGTAAAATCTAGGCAAACCAACCATTTGCACAATCACCTTTTTCCCCATTTTAATTCTATAACAAGTGTGAATCAACAGTTATAAACAGCAGAAATTTTAAGCAAGCGGAAGAAACGATAAACCATTTGAACATATATCCAATACAACATCTCAAACCAATCTACCCAGAATTGGTGTCACGCTTCATAGACAGTCTAAATTTACTACAAGAAAGGTCTGAAAATAGATAATACACTGTTACTGAAAAATGTAAATATAGAATGAAGGGATAGAGAGAGACACCAGGGCCTGCGGACGCCTGCAGGACTACCTCGGAGTCTCCGACTGGACTGAAGGCATCCACCCAAGCTAAGGTCCAAATGCTGCTACTCAAGGATATGCACACAATGCAGAGTGTAGTATCAGCACAACTGACTCCATGTGCTGGTAAGTGCCTAGCCTAACCCCGGTGAAGTAGTAACGAGGCTAGGACCAAACTACCAAATAAACATGTGCAGTTATATCATATACACCGAAAAATAAAATAGAAATATACAATTAAGGATGGGAGGGGGGCATGCTACAGGGGGATATCATCTACCAACAGTAACTCAGGAGAAAATGATAAAGAATAATCTAAAATTTTTCGACAGAAAGAAAGGAAATTGTACCAAATAAATAACCACTTTTATCATTTATTGTTACGGTGCGCAATCCGATCCAAATCATAAAAAGCTGTTGCGGCGTACAACCCGATCCATATCATTATCACTGTTGCGGCGTGCAACCCGATCCAACTATAATGTTGTTGCGGTGTGCAACCCGATCAAAATATAATATTGTTGAGGGTGCAACCCTATCCAATATAATATTGTTGCAGCGTGCAACTCGATCCAAATATAATATTTTTGCGGCATGCAACCCCATCCAAATATACAATTCAACACCAATCACAAGGAAAGAGTCCCGGCAAGGGAACAATAAGGAAACAACACTATCCCGGCAAGGGAATCGACTATACAAGTAAATACGTCCCGGCAAGGGAGTCAGTTATAACCAAACTTGTCCGAATATTTAAATTCACAATAAACCTCAACTAGTACCAATACTCAACCATAAGCAACCTCCACGAGAATAATCATAATTCTTGCCCAACACAGAAAATAAACAACTTAGTCATTCGTAATACTTATTAAGAACACAACGATTCCAATTTAAGACTCACGGGCATGCTTGACACCAACGTATAGATACTTGTCACCATGTATATACGTCGTACTCCACAAATAACACATAGAAATAGGACTCAACTCCTAATCCCTCAAGCTAAGGTTAAACCAAACACTTACCTCGATGCCACAAACACAATTCAAGCCTCAACTATCGCTTTTCCTCTTGATTCCACCACCAATTTGCTCGTATCTAGCCACAAGTTACTTAATTACATCAATAAATGCTAAATGAATCAATTCCAATGCATGAAAATAAGTTTTCTAAAGTTTTTCCCAAAAAGTCAAAAATCGCCCCAGGCCCACATGGTCAAAATCCGAGGTTCAAACCAAAACAAGATTACCCATTCTCCCACGAACCCAAATATATAACTTGTTTTGAAATCGGACCTCAAATCGAGGTCCAAATCCCCAAAATTTTAATAACCTAGGTTCTACCCAAAACACCCAATTTCCCCCATTAAAATCATTGGTTTTGAGTTGATATCATGTGAAAAGATGTTAAAGATTAAAGAAAATAAGTTAGAAATGACTTACAATCGATTAGGAAGAGAAGTTGTCCTTGCAAAATCGCCCAAGTGTATTTTGGTTTTGAAAAGGTGTGTAAAATGGTTGAAATGCATCTAAGTTATGAATTTACAAGTCTCAGATATCGCAATTGCGACCAGGGTTCGCAATTGCGAACCCCTTAGAAATCTGCAGTTATCACATTTGCAACTTAAGTATCGTAATTGCAAAGTCGCTTTTCTGACTGGATTTTTGCATTTGCGATCAAGGGGAATTCCAGGCCTCTTCGCATTTACGACAATGTCACGACCCGGATTTCCCACCATCGGGATTGTGATGGCGCCTACTCGTGGTAGCTAGGAACGCCAACTTATTTACCCTTTCATTACTAGACAATTACTTTAACAGTTTACAACATCAATATAGAACCTGAAATTTAACAAGAATAATAGCGGAAGTCTGATTTTATAATACGAATCAAAACGCGGAACAGTCAATCATAGCCTCTACCCAAGATTTGGTGTTACAGTACTCATGAACTACTAAGAATATACTAAATACAATGTTCTAAAAGAAATATATAAGCTGTCTGTCTCGAAAACAATAAGGCAACAGTCTATAAGAGAACATAAGAAGAGACAACGGGCCTGCGGACGCCTGCAAGACTACCTCGGTCTCGTGAAAATGAAAGCATGCTCCCGTACTAGTACTGCTGCTGCTCCTCAAAGCCTGGACCTATGCAAAAATGCACAGAAGTGTAGCATCAGCACAACCGACCCTATGTGTTAGTAAGTGTCTAGCCTAACCCCGACGAAGTAGTGACGAGGCTAGACTGGACACCACATAAACCTGTGCAGTTATAAATATACAACGGAATATCGAATACAAGACAATTAACAACATGGGAGGGAGACATGCTATGGGGAGATACAATATAAACAGTAATCCCAAGTAACAAACTAGAACAGCTTGGGTTCACAATAAACAAGGAATCAATACTCAATACAAACACATGGTATCAATAACTGTTGCGGCGTGCAACCCGCTCCTATATTATCACTGTTGCGGCGTGCAACCCGCTCCACAAATATCACTGTTGCGGCGCGCAACCAGATCCTCAATATTAATGTTGCAGCGTGCAACCCGACCCATACCATTTATCAGGTATCACTATTGCGGCGTGCAACCCAACCCTTATATATCATTATTGCGGCGCGCAACCCGATCCTCAATATTATTGTTGCGGCGTGCAACCTGATCCTCAATATCATTGTTGCGGCGTGCAACCCGTTCCTTAATATTATTGTTGCGGCGTGCAACCCGATCCTCAATATTATTGTTGCGGCATGCAACCTTCTCCTCAATATCATTCAATAGTCTGACTCCTCAAACAATAGTCATAATTAAGGGACATAACAATAAGCAAACATTTGACAAAAATCCTGGCAAGTGAGAGAAACCAACAAGTTCAGCCAAACGTCCCGGCAAGGGAATAATCAACATGCTTTCTCTTTTTCTTACTTCTCTTATCTTATAATTCACTCTACCATTTTGAGACAACGCTCCAAAGAATCAAGTTATTTCCTATACTTTCAATATCCGTATCACAACTCGAGCCAATGCTCCTAGGAATCAAATGATCCTATCACCGTTCACATGTTATTCACAACATATAGAAATTCTCCAATAGATATGAATTTCACAACCAATTCATGATAATCACATTATAAGGACTCACGGTCGTGCTAGACACCAATGTATAGATACTCGTCACTATGCCTATACATCGTACTCGATCACATAGCAATTAGCAACAAGACTCGACTCATATTCTCTCAAGCTAGGGTTAAACCAAACACTTACCTCAAAGCCTTGAAATCTATTTAATCCTCAACTATCGTTTTATCTCGCAGTTCCACTTCCAATTCGCTCGAATCTAATCACAAATTGTTCAATTACTTTAATAAACACTATATGAATCAATTTGAATGCCTAAAAATGATTTTCCCAAGTTTTTCCCAAAAATTCCAAAAATGCCCCTGGGCCCACGTGGTCAAAACCCGAGGTTCGGACCAAAACCCTGTTACCCATTCCCCCACGAACTCAAATATGTAATTTGTTTTGAAATCGGACCTCAAATCGAGGTCCAACTCCCCAATTTATAGAAAACCTAGGTTCTACCCAAAAACCCTAAATTCACCCATGAAAATCCTTGATTTCAAGTGGAAAACATGTTTAATGATGTTAAAGATTTAAAGAATTGAGTAAAAATCAACTTAAAAATGATTTGGGTTGAAGTTTGCTCTTGAAAAATCGCCTATGGTGTTAGGGTTTTGAAAGAATGGTGAAAAGTGATGAAAACTCGAATAAGTATTAAATTTGTTGGGCCTCGGATGTGGGAATTGCGAACAAAGGTTCGCAATTGTGAAAAAAAGCAGGCCTGGGAATTGCGATACTTTGGTTCGCATTTGGGAACCCAGGTCTAGGGGGTAGGTTTTGGATTTGCGAAAGAGGCATCGCATTTGCGATGGCCTTCAGTCGCATTTGCGATCACTGGCTTCGCATTTGCGAAGCTTGGCCTACCTGGGCTGGTTTCGCATTTGCGATCCAGCCTGCGCAATTGCGATAGTTGGGCGTTCGCAAATGCGAACCCTGGCTTCGCATTTGCAAAAGTTGCAGAAGCCACAATACCATATTTTTAAAATATGAGAAATGCAATCCGATGCCTATCCAAAACTCACCCGAGCCCTCGGGGCTCCAAACCAAACATACACATAACCTCAAAAACATCCTATGGGCTTACTCGTGCGATCAAATCGCCAAAATAACATCAAAATCATTGAATCAAGCCTCAAAACACATGATTTTTCTTCTAAACTTGATGAACTTTCAAACTCCGAACTTATAGTCCGAAACACGTCAAACGACGTCCGATTTCGACCAAACTTCACAAAAAGCGCTTAAACAATATATAAGACTTGTACCAGGCGTTGGAACCAAAATACGAGCCCGATACCCTAGTCTTTTAATCAATTTTCATTTCTATTTTCCTTAACAATTTTAGAAAAACAATTTAATAGAAAAATTCTTTTACTCGGGTTCTAGACCTCGAATTTCGACTCCGGGCACATGCCCGAGTTCCATATTTTTCTACGGACCTTCCAGGACCGTCCAATCTCGAGTCCGGGTCCGTTTACCCAAAATGTTGACCAAAGTCAACTTTAATCATATTAATATCAAAATTCTTCAAATTTTTTGCAGAATTCACATATTTCAACATAAAAGCTTTCTAGTTACGTGCCCGGACTACGCACGCAAATCGAGGCAATTATAAATGAGGTTTTCAAGGACTCGAAAGCACAGAACGGATGAGGAAACAGGTGATGACCCTTTGGGTCATCGCATCCTCCACCTCTAAAACAACCGTTCGTCCTCGAACGGACAAAAGAAAGAGGTATCTGAGTCGGGGAACCAATGTGGATAACGGCTCCGCATATTAGACTCGGACTCCCAGGTCGAGGCCTCAGGAGGCTAACCTCTCCACTGAACACGAACAGAGGGAAAACTCCTAGATCTCAACTGACGAACCTGCCGGTCTAGAATAGCTACCGGCTCCTCCTCATAAGATAAATCCTTGTCCAACTGGACAGTGCTGAAGTCTAACACATTGGTAGGATCGCTGTGATACCTCCGAAGCATAGACACATGAAAAACTGGATGCACGGCTAATAAGCTAGGTGGCAATGCAAGTCTATAAGCCACCTCTCCTACTCTATCAAGAATCTCAAACGGGCCAATATACCTAGGGCTGAGCTTGCCCTTCCTTCCGAACCTCATCACGCCCTTCATAGGCGATACCCAGAGCAATACCCGCTCACCAACCATAAAAGCCACATCTCGGACCTTACAGTCTGCATAACTCTTTTGCCACAACTGAGCCGAACGAAGCCTGTCCTGAATGATCTTGACCTTATCTAAGTCCTCCTGAACTAAGTTTGTACCCAATAACCGAGCCTCTCCCGGCTCAAACCATCCGATTGGAGACCGACATCGTCTACCATACAACGCCTCATACGAAGCCATCTGAATGCTGGACTAGTAGCTGTTGTTGTAAGCGAACTCTGCTAAATGCAAAAATTAGTCCCACGAGCCTCCAAAATCAATGACGCAAGCTCGGAGCATATCCTCCAAAATCTGTATTGTCCGCTCGGACTGACCGTCCGTCTGAGGATGGAATGTTGTGCTCAACTAGACCTGGGTGCCCAACTCTTGATGTACCGCTCTCCAGAAGCGCGAGGTAAACTGCGTACCCCGATCTGAAATGTTGGATACCTATACACCATGAAGGAAAACAATCTCCCGGATATAAATCTCCGCTAACCTCTCGGATGAATAGGAGACTGCTACTGGAATGAAGTGCACTGACTTGGTCAGCCTATCAACAATGACCCAAATAGCATCAAACTTCTTCCGGGTCAACGGAAGTCCAGTAATGAAATCCATGGTAATCCTCTCCCATTTCCACTCGGGAAGCTCAATCCTCTGAAACAAACCGCCGGGCCTCTGATGCTCATATTTGGCCTGCTGACAATTCAAACACCGAGCCACATACGCAACAATATCCTTCTTCATTCTTCGCCACCAATAATGTTGTCGTAAGTCCTGATACATCTTCGCGGCATCCGGGTGAAAAGAATACCGAGAACTATGGGCCTCCACTAGNCTCCAATAGAGAAGAACGAGCGACCGTGCAAGCCAATACCCTGCTGGGCTCAGAAATATCTAATCTCACGAATCGATTGGCCAAGGCCTAAACATCTGAAGCAAGCAGTCTCTGGCTGACCAGGATATAAGCAAGACTACCCATGCTGGCGGACTTCCTACTCAATGCATCGGCCACCACATTGGCCTTAACCGGGTGATATAAGATAGTAACCTCATAATCTTTCAACAACTCTAGCCATCTTCTTTGTCTCACATTCAACTCCTTCTGCTTAGACAGGTACTGAAGGCTCTTGTGATCTGTGTACACCTCACACGTCATACCATATAGGTAATGCCTCCAAATCTTCAAAGCATGAAGAACTGCTGCCAACTCTAGATCATGAACCGGATAATTCTTCTCATGGATCTTCAACTGCCTCGAAGCATAGGCAATGACTTTGCCATCCTGCATCAATACTGCTCCCAGCCCAATACGGGAAGCATTACAATAGACTGTGTAAGGCCCTGAACCCGCAGGCAAAACCAACACCGGTGCCGTAGTCAGAGCTATCTTGAGCTTCTGAAAGCTCGCCTCACACTCATCTGACCACCTGAACTGGGCACCCTTCTGGGTCAACCTGGTCATTGGGGCTGCAATAGAAGAAAAACCCTTTACGAACCGACGGTAATAACCTACTAGCCCTAAGAAACTCTGAATCTCGGTCACTGAAGCTGGTCGAGGACAATTCTTGACTGCTTCAATCTTCTTCGGGTCCACCTGAATACTCTCTGCTGATACAATATGACCCAGAAATGCAACCGAACTCAACCAAAACTCGCACTTCGAAAACTTAGCATATAGCTGACTATCCTTCAGAGTCTGAAGAACCACTCTAAGGTGTTGCTCGTGTTCTTCCTTGCTGCGGGAGTACACCAGAATATCATCAATAAGACTATCACGAATAAGTCTAGATATGGCCTGAACACTCGGTTCATCAACTCTATAAATGCTGCTGGGGCATTGGTCAACCCAAATGACATGACTAAAAACTCATAGTGCCCATACCGAGTGCGGAATGATGTCTTAGGGACATCAGACGCCCTAATCTTCAGCTGATAGTAGCCATATCTCAAGTCTATCTTTGAAAACACCTTTGCTTCCTGAAGCTGGTCAAACAGATCATCAATCCTCGGCAGTGGATACTTGTTCTTTATCGTCACTTTGTTCAACTGCCGGTAATCAATACATATCCGCATCGAACCATCTTTCTTCTTCACGAATAACACTGGCGCACCCCAAGGAGAAACACTCGGCCTAATAAAACCCTTCTCTAGTAAATCCTGCAACTGGTCCTTTAACTCCTTCAACTCTGGCAGGGCCATACGATACGGCGGAATAGAAATGGGCTGCGTGCCCGGAGCCAAATCAATACAGAAATCAATATCCCTGTCGGGCAGCATACCGGCAGGTCTGAAGGGAAAACCTCGGGGAATTCCCGAACAATAGGAACAGAGTCAAAAGAAGGAATCTCTATGCTGGAGTCGCGAACATACGCCAGATAAGTTAAACACCCCTTCTCGACCATGCGTCGAGCCTTAACATATGAAATAACACTGCGGGTGACATGACCTGGGGTCCCTTTCCACTCTAGTTTGGGCAATTCTGGCAAAGGCAAGGTCACGATCTTGGCGTGACAATCTAAGATAGCATGATACGGGGACAACCAATCCATCCCCAAAATAACGTCGAAATCCACCATATCTAAAAGCAGTAAATCAACACGGGTCTCAAGACCCTCAAACACAACCACACAGGAACGATGCACCCGGTCGACTGCTATGGAGTCACCCACCGGTGTAGATACATAAATAGGAATGTCCAAAGCATAACTAGACGTAGCTAGGCAGGGTGCAAAATAAGACGACACATATGAATATATAGACCCAGGGTCAAATAGCAGTGACGCATCTCTATCACAAACCAGAATAATACTTGTAATGTCTGCACCTGAAGACTCAGCCTTTGGCCTGGCTGCTGGCAGGCCTCTACCTCCGGCGACTTGAACTCCACCTCTAAAACCTCTACCTCCACCTCTAACACCTCTGCCACCGCCTCTAGCTGGCTGGGCAGGCTGTGGAACCTCCGGTTCTTGAATCATAGCACGAGAACTTTGATGCTGGAAGCTGCCATAAACTCGAGGACAATATCTGACAATGTGCCTCGGATCACCACAAGCATGGCAAGACCTCGTCTGCTGTGGCTGAGCACCCCTCAACCTCGGGCAAACCCTCCTGTTGTGACCATACTCACCACACTCATAACATCTACATGAACGCTGCAACTGAGGGAACGGAGGCTGACCCTGTCGACCTGAATGACCACCTGAAGTACCATGAGTGACCTGGAGTGCTGGCTGAAAAGGCCTGGGAGGATGGCCTCTACCATAAGAACATTTACCTCCTAACGAGGTACCACTGAATCTACCTGCATAACGGGGCCTCTTATGTAACCCATGACTACCTCCCTGTAGCAGAGCTGTCTCAACTTTATGGCCCACACTCGCCGCCTCCTGAAAAGTGATCTCACTCCCAGCCTGATCCACTATACCCGGCTGACCTGCCACCGCTGGCTGAACCACTGGAAGCAAACCCGCTTGAATGACACCCTCTATGAGGCCTACCAATCGGACTAGAGCATCCTGAAGAACTAGGGTGGCAATGAACCCTTCTGGGACCTGAGCTGGGCCTACCGGAACTGCTGGGACGGGAACCTCCTCCTCGAAATCAACCTGAGGCTCCGCCACTAGGGCTACTGCTGGGGTCTCGGACTGCTGAGCGATAGATAAAAAGCGCATGTTCTCGCCATCTGCGATGGAATAGAGTAGAAAATCAATCGACATTGAGAAACCAAATCGCACGACAAGAAAGAATAAATGAGAGAATTTTCGTAACTTAATAGACTATGGGGAACAAGTACAGACGTCTCCGCACCTACCCCTCAGACTCTACTAAGTTTGTCCGTGAGTTGTGAGACCTATGTAACCTAGTGCTCTGATACCAACTTGTCACGACCCGGATTTCCCACCATCGAGATCGTGATGGCGCCTACTCGTGGTAGCTAGGCAAGCCAACTTATTTACCCTTTCATTACTAGACAATTACTTTAACAGTTTACAGCATCAATATAGAACCTAAAATTTAACAAGAATAATAGCGGAAGTCTGATTTTATATTACGAATCAAAATATGGAACAGTCAATCATAGCCTCTACCTAAGATTTTGTGTCACAGTACTCACGAACTACTAAGAATATACTAAATACAATGTTCTAAAAGAAATATATAAGCTGTCTGTCTCGAAAACAATGAGGCAACAGTCTAAAAGAGAACATAAGAAGAGACACCGGGCCTGCAGATGCCTGCAAGACTACCTCGGTCTCGTGAAAATGAAAGCATGCTCCCGTACTAGTACTGCTGTTGCTCCTCAAAGCCTGGACCTATGCAAAAATGCACAGAAGTGTAGCATCAGCACAACCGACCCCATGTGCTGGTAAGTGTCTAGCCTAACCCCGACGAAGTAGTGACGAGGCTAGACTAGACACCACATAAATCTGTGCAGTTATAAATATACAATGGAATATCGAATACAAGGCAATTAACAACATGGGAGGGGGAGATATGCTATGGGGAGATACAATATCAACAGTAATCCCAAGTAACAAACTAGAACAGCTTGGGTTCACAATGAACAAGGAATCAATACTCAATACATACACATGGTATCAATAACTGTTGCAGCGTGCAACCCGATCCTCAATATTACAGTTGCGGCATGCAACCCGACCCATACCATTTATCAGGTATCACTGTTGTGGCGCGTAACCCGACCCTCATATATCATTGTTGCGGTGCGCAACCCGATCCTCAATATCATTATTGCGGAACACAACCCGATCCTCAATATTATTGTTGCGGCGTGCAACCCGATCCTCAATATCATTGTTGCGGCATGCTACCCGCTCCTCAATATTATTCAATAGTCTGACTCCTCAAACAACAGTCACAATTAAGGGACATAACAATAATCAAACATTTGACAAAAACCGCGGCAAGGGAGAGAAACCAACAAGTTCAACCAAACGTCCCGGAGGGGGAATAATCAACACACTTTCTCTTTTTCTTACTTCTCTTATCTTATAATTCACTCTACCATTTTGAGCCAATGCTCCAAAGAATCAAGTTATTTCGTATACTTTTAATATTCTTATCACAATTCGAGCCAATGCTCCTAGGAATCAAATGATCCTATCACCGTTCACATGTTATTCACAACATATAGAAATTCTCCAGTAGATATGAAGTTCACAACCAATTCATGATAATCACATTATAAGGACTCACGGTCGTGCTAGACACCAATGTATAGATACTCGTCACCATGCCTATACATCGTACTCAATCACATAGCAATTAGCAACAAGACTCAACTCCTATTCCCTCAAGCTAGGGTTAAACCAAACACTTACCTCAAAGCCTTGAAATCCACTTAATCCTCAACTATCGCTTTACCTCGCGGTTCCACCTCCAATTCGCTCGAATCTAATCACAAATTGTTCAATTACTTTAATAAAAACTATATGAATCAATTTGAATGCCTAAAAATGATTTTCCCAAGTTTTTCCCAAAAATTCCAAAACGCCCCCGGGCCCACGTTGTCAAAACCTGAGGTTCGGACCAAAACCTGGTTACCCATTCCCCCACGAACTTAAATATGTAATTTGTTTTTAAATCGGACCTCAAATCGAGGTCCAACTCCCCAATTTATAGAAAACCTAGGTTTTACCCAAAATTCCCAATTTCACCCATGAAAATCCTTAATTTCAAGTGGAAAACATGTTTAATGATGTTAAAGATTGAAAGAATTTAGTAAAAATCAACTTACAAATGATTTGGGATGAAGTTTTCTCTTGAAAAATCGCCTATGGTGTTAGGGTTTTGAAAGAATGGTGAAAAGTGATGAAAATCCGACTAAGTATAAAATTTGTTGGGCCTCGGATGTGGGAATTGCGAACAAAGGTTCGCAATTGCGAAAAAATGCATGCCTGAGAATTGTTATACTTTGGTTCGCATTTGCGAACCCAGGTCTGGGGGGCAGGTTTCGCATTTGCGAAAGAGGCATCGCATTTGCGATGGCCTTCAGTCGCATTTGTGATCACTGGCTTCGCATTTGCGAAGCTTAGCCTACCTGGGCTGGTTTCACATTTGCGATCCAGCCTGCGCAATTGCGATAGCTGGGCGTTCGCAAATGCGAACCCTGGCTTCGCATTTGCAAAAGTTGCAGAAGCCACAATACCAGATTTTTAAAATATGAGAAATGCAATCCGATGCGTATCCAAAACTCACCCGAGCCCCCAGGGCTCCAAACCAAACATACACACAACCTCAAGAACATCTTACGGGCTTACTCGTTCGATCAAATCGCCAAAATAACATCAAAATCATTGAATCAAGCCTCAAAACACATGATTTTTCTTCTAAACTTCATCAACTTTCAAACTCGGAACTTATAGTCCGAAACACGTCAAACAACATCCAATTTCGACCAAACTTCACAGAAAGCGCTTAAACAATATATAAGACTTGTACCAGGCGTCGGGACTAAAATACGATCCCGATACCCTAGTCTCTTAATCAATTTTTATTTCTATTTTCCTTAACAATTTCAGAAAAACAATTTAACGGAAAAATTCTTTTACTCTTATTCTAGACCTCGGATTTCGACTCCGGGCACATGCCCGAGTTTCATATTTTTCTACGGACCTTCCTGGACCGTCGAATCTCGGGTCCGAGTCCGTTTACCCAAAATGTTGACCAAAGTCAGCTTTAATCATATTAATATCAAAATTCTTCAAATTTTTTTCAGAATTAACATATTTCAACATAAAAGCTTTCCAGCTACGCGCCTGGACTGCACACGCAAATCAAGGCAAGTAAAAATGCGGTTTTCAAGGCCTCGGAAGCACGAAACGGATTAGGAAATAGGTGATGACCCTTTGGTTCGTCACAGACAATTACTTCGCATTTGCGAATAAGTAAGCCCAGGCAAAGTCTCGCATTTGCGACACGTTGTTCGCTTTTGCGAAGCCTGCAATATACCAGCAATTCCTAAGTTAAAATTCCACTTTGTCGCCTATCTAAAACTCACCCGAGCCCTCGAGGTTCCAAACCAAACATGCACACCAACCTAAAAACATCATACGGACTTGCTCATGCATTCAAATCACCATAATAACATCAATAACTAAGAATTTAGCATTAAAATCATGAAATCTTTTAAGAACACCAAAATTTTCAATTTTCTCAAACAAGGTCCGATTCACGTCATTTCAAGTTTGTTTCTTACCAAACTTCACAGACTCAACTTGAATCACATATAAGACCTGTACCGTGCTCCGAAACTAGAATACGGGCCTGATACCATCAAATTTCAAATACATTTCATTTCCAAAAACTCATAATTATTCCAAAAAATAATTTTCTTTAAAAATTTATTTCTCAGGCTTGGGGCCTCAGAATTCGATTTCGGGCATATGCTCAAGTACTATATTTTCTTACGGACGGTCAAATCACGGGTCCGTATCCGTTTACCCAAAATGTTGACTGAAGTCAACTTAAATTCATTTTAAGGGAAAAATTCATCATTTTTTCATAGATTTTCACATAATGGCTTTCGGCTACGCGCCCGAACTGCACACGCAAATCGAGGTGATGCAGAAAGAGGTTTTTAAGGCCTCAAAACACATATTTTATTTCTAAAACAAGTAATGAGCTTTTGTGTCATCACAAATATGTGCTCGATTCGTGATTGTAGTGTATTAAAGTCTGTAGCAGGATTAGTCATTATTCCTAAATATATCCTACCCGTTCCTTAGCCTACATTACAACCTTAAAGTTCTAATTGATCCTAGATTTGGAGAGCTTAGATTAGTAGAGATGTACATTACGGTCAAGCTTATGGTACGACCATGAGATGCACATGAATTCTTTGTGAGAATGAGCGAGATTTTTGTTTAAATTGTGTGATGTCCTTAAATTATGTTCAAAGGCATATTTGAATGTGTGAAATATTCTATGTTCACTCTTTTGGTTGTTGGTGAGGGAACATGATATCATGAATGATGGGTAATGTTGTAAACTTATGGTGTTGGGTGAGTGCGCGAGTTGAGGGTGCTTAGTAGTAACGAGTCGGCTCTTGAGGTAGGGTATTGACGGATAGGTTATTTGAACTGATTGAATTGAAATGTTTATACTTAGGCATGTTTAAAATGGGAAGAATATAAAATTTGTATGCTCATGCTTGATTGGCAGTATCGATCATAGTCAAGGGTAGAGTGTATGGTGAAAATTAAAGTCCTCCTTGCTAGTTAAGATGTGTACGTTGTTGGGAGTGTAGTTGATAGTCCCATTGCTCGAGGATGAGCAAGAGTCTAAGTGTCGGGTGTTAATATTTGGCTTAAAGTATATATATCGCCTTGCATTTTACTCATGTTTTGTGGATTTCGATGTGAAATGTTATGATTTATGCTAATTCGTGGTATTTTTATGTGTAGGAATCATCTGGAGGCAATATGGGATGAAAAGTGCAAGATTAGAGCCAAAAAGGAGCAAAGTTGGAAAATGACCATTGGTAGCGCCACAAGAAGCATGGGACGCTACCTGCGGCGCATAAGTCAAAATCTTTATTTTCCCAGCGCCAGGGATAGCTTCCCACGCTACCCTGACGCTGGTGATAGGAAATCTTTTCGACTTTATTTGGGATAAGGTTATTGCGGCCCAAGACCTACCCAACGCGTATAAAAGCAAGACTACGCATATTTTTAGAAGGGAGGCGCCACTTTGAGGGAAATATACACACGAGGAACATCCGGGAGCAAGGATATCTCAGTTTTCTTCATCTTTTCTTATTATTCTCATTTATTCAAAACTTGTGAATTTGTTTTGAAATTATCATGAGTGGCCAAAACCCGTAGTACTGGGATTATGATTTAGCCATGAATAATGTTGTTTAAAGTTAACTTAACCTTGATTATAATTCACTAATATATGGTTGTTTCTTCAATTATGTTATTAATTGCTTAATTGTTTGCCCAACAGTTAGGTTCTATTTACTATCTATGCTATGCTTGGGAAAGCTACATTTAGATTAGAGAAGAATTAAAGAGAGCATAACCTTAACTCTATGTGGGGCAGATTAGATAGGAATGTAGGCGTTAATCTATTTTAAATAGCCAAGTAGGAATTCGGGAGAATACTACGAGAGAAATTGTTCTATTAATTAGCAGCCATGAGTGAATTGTATGAAAGGGAGAGTTGATTACAGCACAATAGGATTGGTGAATCGATCACAACCCTAGAGTATTTATCTCTACAATAAACATAACAACTATTTTACTGCGTGATAAATTAGTTACTTGCTAAAATTAATGTCTAGTATAATCACACTTTTGAACTCTAAATTACTAAACTAAATAATAATCTTTGTGAAACTAGTGGGTATTTACACAAATCTCTGTGGGTTCGACACTCGACTTATCATTTTATTACTTGTACGGCCACGTATACTTGCGTGTGCATTTGGGAGCAACACAAGGTTAAGGAGATGAATGCAAAGAAAAGGTAGAGGATTTCAGAAAATCAAGCGTGATGAAGTATATATAAGATGAAACAACCGTCATCCAGGTTGGTCATTATGAACTGTCATAATAGAACCGTCACTTCGTGACTGGTGCAGCCGCAGAAAAAACCCTAAAAATGCTGAAAAATTACAGAACCAATCAGGTTAGCCATGTGGCTTGGGCATTAAATTGACATGACGTTCGTCACATCGATTCTGAAGAAGGAATTGCTATACTCGAGAAATGGCGGCAATGAATTTCTGTCATAAATACTTATCACTTNGGGGGGGGGGGGGGGGGGGGGGTATCCGTATTAGTTGAAAAAAGACATGACACGTGAACTATCAATAAGGTAACAGGTGGTATTGAGTTAAATAATTCAAGAAGGCATGGAAGAAATACCCTCGGGATTTTCTAAGAAAGAAATCGGCTCTGACAGCTGGAAAGAAGAGAATAGGGGCGGAATGTATTAAGACCATTAAAGAAGGAAGGTGTACGAATCTATATATTATTAAAAGGAGAGGAAAAAGCCCTCACCTTACCCTAAAAAAAGCCACATGGCATAATTAGTTATTATTTAGTTAGCTAGTTAATAATTAGTTATTATTTTTGAATTTAAATATCTATAAAAATTAAAAATAATAAAAAATAAAAAAACTACCATCTATATTATATTTAGTTAATAATTAGTTATTAGTTATTATTTTTTTGAATTTATGTATTTATAAAAAATAAAAAATAAAGTACCATATATATATATATATATATATATATATATATATATATATAT